>OY992878.1:137909904-138204904 GCA_963921405.1 Cepaea hortensis
CAGAAACATTTATATTTTGGGAAAAATCGATGACCCGCAGCCTGTTGAAATTTCTCAATTTTGAGCTATCTCAAATTCGTCAACAAAAATGCCCTAGGATAGATAATTATTACTTTTATTGTCATGGCTAGTGTCACCACATTGTTTTAGACTAATTTCCTAGTGATGCAAAAACATTTATATTTTGGGGAAAATCGATGACCCGCCGCCTGTTGAAATTTCTCAATTTTGAGCTATCTCAAATTTGTCAACAAAATTGCCCTAGGATAGATAATTATTACTTTTATGGTCATGTCTAGTGTCACCACATTGTTTTAGAGTAATTTCCTAGTGATCCAGAAACTTTTATATTTTGGGAAAAATCGATGACCCGCCGCCTGATGACATTTCACAATTTTGAGCTATCTCAAAATTATTACTTTTATTGTCATGTCTAGTGTCAGCACATTGTTTTAGACTAATTTCCTAGTGATGCAAAAACATTTATATTTTGGGGAAAATCGATGACCCGCCGCCTGTTGAAATTTCTCCATTTTGAGCTATCTCAAATTTGTCAACAAAATTGCTCTAGGATAGATAATTATTACTTTTATGGTCATGTCTAGTGTCAGCACATTGTTTTATTGTTGTAATTAGTATGCTTGCCTGCCAAGACGGTGGTCTGGGTTCAATCTCCAGGAGGGGCATGATTATTTTTCTGACCAGTACAGCTCTGGAGTCAATCCAGCCTCATAAGAATTGGTACCGGACAATTCTTAGGAATTTCTGGGAATTGTCTTGAAAGTAAAGGTGATAAGGGAGCTAGTCACCCCACTTCAAATGTCATAACCTAGAATATGTGAACGCCCAATACTTCACACCACCAATGGAAGTATCTGCTAAGGGACTACCTTACCCCTTTTAAAATAATACTGTAGCAGTTGAATGCTTTTACCTCATCCCACCTCAGCTCGTATGAACAAATCACAAAGAATACTAGACACAAACACAAACATGTAGACTAAAGGTGACACCACACTCAATGAGTACGTACGTTATCAATTACAAATACCCCTCTTCCTCTAGACAAGGACACCGGCTTCACAATATACAGCCCTCGTTCTTTTTTGTAGTGTGCTAAATTTAGAGACAGAAATAATCATCTTGTGGACCTCTTGGTGAAGATGTTTGAATATATAGATTAATAATTACATTTCTTGGCTATTGTGTAATTCATAAATAATTTAAACCTTTGATTCTAATATCTAAATATTTCTCCTTGAGCAAAAAATATCTACAATATACTAGATTTTTCAGGCTATAAAGGAATCATGTTTTAAACTAATAATCATCATCATCAAGTGCCCTGCCAGCTGGCGTAGTTGTTCATGGCTCTCCACAGATCTCGGTCTTTGGTTTTCTGGATCAACTCTGCTGCTGATATTCCTCCGTGCCATCGTCTCAATCTATCCAGCATCATTTCTCTTGGTCTGCCTCTGCCTCTCTTCCCCTCGATCTTTCCAGTTGTCACGATGTTCTCCAACTAATAATAGAAAACTAAAAATATCAACCACTCAACATTTTTTTTAATTTCATGGAGACACAGGACATATGTAAATTAAGACGTCTGTACCAAGAAGCAAATATGAAATGAACCTTGAGCCTGATTCTCTCAGTGAATTTCATATTGGATAAGAGAAACAAAAGCACTGAAGACAAATTGAGGGAAAAAGAAATAAATCTAATTTGTTTACTTCATGAAAAGTGTTGTCTGTGCTGGTAAAAAACTTTAATCAGGGTTATTCACTAGAAGAGATGACTGGTGACTGAAATTATGAATACAGACATAGTAAGATGAGGAGGAATTGGAGATTCCCCCTCAGGAGCTCTGGTAAGGGTGTCTGAAGGGCAAAAGAAACAGGGTTCAAAGGACACTTCACACCGTCATTCATGTACATATATGCAACCCAATCACATACTCACATAATAGATATGCACACAGCAGAATGTGAATAAGAGCAGAATGGCATTAAGCTCATGTATAAAGTTTAAAATACAGTTTCACTTGGACACAATATACAATATAATTATGTTGATAATAAAATAACAGCCAGATATCAATTACATTTTCTTCTTCTTCTTCTTCTTCTTCTTCTTCTTCTTCTTCTTCTTCTTCTTCTTCTTCTTCTTCTTCTTCTTCTTCCCTTTATCTCCAATTAAACACAGACCCTTAACTAGTCCACGCTAAGCCAGCCTTTCCTTTGTTAACTCTTTCAGCTCTCTCCATATCTTCTTCTTCGTTCATCCGGAGTTTTTTTTTCGGATGTGATTGCGTTGTGCCTGTTTACAGCAGAGCTGCGTTCTTGCGCCGTTAGGCCGACACATCCGACTTCTGCGGGCATTTGTTGACCGGGTTAACCTTCCCGGGGGCTCTCTCTCCATATAATCCCCATATTATTCATCTGTCTCTAATTCTCTTCTGTATGTGTTTGTAGGCCTCCTCTATTTCATGGGCCCTGTGGTTTATAAACAGGGCACTTTATAATTATACTATTATCAGGTTTTCTCAACATGTATCCCACCCAGCACCAGCGTCTTCTCCTCACCTCTTGATTCACTGGTATTTGTTTATTTCTCCCCATGAGATCCATTTGGTGATTCTGTTACACCACTTTAGTCCTTTTATTCTGCGCAGGTATCAATCAATGAATATCTATTATAGTATATGACAGTAAAACTTGGTAAAATTCATGTGTCGGAATGGTATCCTAGCCCTTTGACCACTCATTTTACCAAAAGCAACAAATAATTCCAATTCCGACCATGGCTGTGTATTTGGCTAAGAGATTTGTATTCAGCTGGCGGTGTGTACTTAGAGATCTGCATTCCCATGGCTACATATAATTCAGCAAAGAGAATTGTATTCAGATGGTGGTTTTGTGTACATACAGCAAACAGATCAGTATTCAGAAGCTCGCTATGTGTACTTACGGCGATCTGTATTCAGAGGTGACTGTGCACTTACAACAAACAGATCAGTATTCAGAAGGTGGCTATGTGTAGTTACAGTGAAAAGATGACTATGTGACTTACAGCAAACAGATTTATATTCAGAAGGTGGTTATGTCTATTTACAGCAAACAGATCTGTATTTAAAAGATAGCTATGTGTACTTACAGCAAACAAATCTGTACTCAGAATGTGGCTATGTGTACTTACAGCGAACAGATCTGTACTCAGAAGGTGGCTATGTGTACTTACAGCAAACAGATCTGTAGTTAGAAAGCGGCTATAAATACTTACAGCGAAGGGATCTATATTCCGATGGCATCTTGAAACTCACAGGTACAAAATCAAAATGATCTTTGCCCTGGAAAAGAATGATTAAAGCCTTCCAGTCAGGTCCTGAAATTGTCTGTTCCCAATGATATATGCAGATATAATTGATTATTATCTGTAATTATTCCATTATTTATGTATAACAAATGATCTGTGCTTGGTTTCAGTTGAGGATCACTTTTATTACACAACTGACATCTTCATAAGTACTCCAATCTCCTCCCATAGATCACACAAGGAGATTCTCGGCACAGTGCACAAATTCTGTAGCACTAGTGATGATTCAAATGTATGTACCAGATTCACCAATGCTATAAATACACTTTTTGTGTTGTGATTATGGGGACTTCCGGTCACAAGTATAGGCACTGAAACGGTTAAAGCCCGTGGAGCGTTTATGCTCGTGTCTACCGTCTGCATTTGCATTTTCCTCATGTTGGACTGGAAGTGTATGGTTCCGTCACCCTGCTACTGAGTTGAGCGCATGGCGCGACACTGTGAGCTGTGAATTTCGGGTGAAATGCTTTTACATCTGCCCTTGGTTGTGTGGAGTGTGAACTGCATGTTCGGAGCAATGGCAGCTGGCTGTGTCGCAGAATTGACCAGAAATGTGTGGCTGCTGGTCTTCTAGTGACTGCCGCCTCCATCGACAATGAACTGTATTTTCGTGGAGGACTTTTGTGTTGGCATTCTGGCGACAGCATTATGTACAGTGAAATGTTTTTTTTACATCTGTCCGAGGTTGTTTGTAGTGCGAACCAGGGTTGCCATATTGCTTTTTTAACGCCACATCTAACAAATCTGGCTTTTTTCAAAACAGGTTTGGCATCAGAAAATCGGTTTGGTTGGGGGGGGGGGGGTGTTGGCTTTTTCTTGGCTTTTTAAATTTGCTATGGCATATGCCACTCTTTTTAATTTGTCAAGTTAATTTTTGTATTAAACACGTATGGTTTTCGTACTGTACTTGTACCTGGTCCTGTTCTATGTGCACTCACGCATTGCGCAGCCACCTTACTGTTCAGTTCAGTTTTCAAATTCATTATACCTTCATCGCAAGTCGCAAGTATTTCTTATTATTGAGCCCATTATCATGCCAAAGTGGAAACCATCTTATGATACTAATCGGAAATATAATGATCAATGGGAAAAGACATTTGTGGAGCTCAAGAAATCCACTGATGGTTCTGAATAGGCATATTGCAAATTGTGTCATTATAATATTGTTCTTTTTTTCCCTGTACAGTGAAAATATTTTCAGAAATATAGAAGATATGGAAGGAATCAACATTGGGGGTCGATACATCAATAACATTAGATATGCAGATGATACAGTCTTGATAGCAGACAATGAACAAGACCTGCAACATTTAGTAGATTTAGTAGTTGCACTCAGTGAACAACTAGGGTTAGGACTGAATAGTAAGAAGACATAGATTATGGTCGTCACTGGGAAGAAGGAAATACCACAATGTGATATACGAGTAAATGGGCATATTCTTAAGCAAGTGAATCGATACGGTTATCTCAGAATAGTCATAACTTCTGATGGGAGGTCTTGAAGAGGTTAGAACAAGAATTGCTATTTCGAAGATAGCCTTTTGCAAGATGAAAACCATACTGACCAATAAAAAGATATCAATTGAAACCAGAAAAAGAGTGTTGAAATGCTACATAGAACCTATACTTTTATATGGATGTGAAGCGTGGACAATGAACAGTCAAGCCATAAAAACATCTGATGGCTGTGGAAATGTGGTTTCTGAGGAAAATGCAAAGAATACCATGGACAGACAGAAAAACCAATGAACAAGTCCTTCAAGAAACAAATGAAGATCGTAAACTGATTAGAGACATTAGACGTAGACAGTCAAAATTTTTTGGGCATGTCATGAGAAGAAATGAGTTAAAGAACTTGGTGACAACTGGCAAGATCGAAGGGAAGAGACCAAGAGAAAGACCGAGAAGTAAATACCTGGATGGCTTGGTCACATGGCATGGTAGAGACAGGAACACGGAGCTGATCCACGACTCTGGTGATTGAGTAAGATGACCGCCCACGCTTATCGGCATGTCACAAGATAGGTGGAATATTGTTCCAAGCCTTTGAAATCTCGTAAATCATGAAACAACAGAAAAACACAAGCGGAGCCCGCCATCTTCTTCACAAAAAGCACTTTCAGTGATGAAAATAAGCAAGAAAATTGATGATAAAGTCAAATTAGCAGAGTTACAAATTGCTGTTAGCATGGCACATGGTGCCATACGCACCATCGATCATTTAGGTGAAATAACGGTAGCCCATGGATGTGGCAGCACTCTTGGTCAGATAAAATTGCACCGAACGAAGTGCATATCACTAACAAGAAATGTTATTTCACCGTCTTTAAGATCTGATCTAATTCTAGATCTGCAAATCATTGATGAGTCCACTGATGTCTCGACCCAAAAGTATTTATGCATCTTAGTTAGATACTTCAGCGATAAAAGAAATGAAATGACTACTAGTTTTCTAGGTTTGATTCCAGTTCAGGAGGCTACAGGAGAGAATATATTTAATTTGATTAACAATAAAATTGAAAAATGTAATCAAACTTTGAAAAATTGCATTGGTTTTGCAACAGATGGTGCTTCTAACATGGTTGGGTGCAACAATTCAGTTTGGTGCAGAATAACAGATGTATCTCCTTCATGTGTTCAGTATAAATAAGTGTGTTTGCCATTCATTAGCATTGTACATCAAATATGCAGTGTCAAAACTACCTTCAAACATTGGATGTTTGCTGACAGAAATACCAAATTGGTTTAGACATAGCAATCTAAGAGGAGAAGCATTTAAAGATTTATTCAAAATTGTGAACTCATCGACAGAATTTCAGCAAGCTAGAACGGCACCACTTCCTTTTGAGAAAATTTCTTCTACTCGCTGCCTCGTCCGGAAAACAGTAATGTTCAACATTCTACTGAATTGGGAAGAATTCAAGGCTTATTTTATTTCTGCTGAATTAGCAGATTATAACACTAAATTTAAGTCACGACTTATAAAGGAAATGCTTCTAGATCAAAGAAACTACTTTTATTTTCATTTTGCAACCCCTATTGTGCAGGAATTCGAAAGGTCAAATAGCCTTTTTCAGAAAAGTAAGGCAGATCCCACGAATTATATGAAGAACTATTTTTGCATTATAAGAGTCTTAATAGTAGGATTTATTTTAAATAGATATATTTATAGGGAAGAAGGCGGTGGAGAGATAATACATGTACAGACCTACAAGCACTTGGAATCAACGACTGGCAAGAGAAGGTCCACCAGAGAGACGAATGGAGACGGATTGTATTTGCAGCAAAGAATCTCAATGGCTCGGAACGCTGAAGAAGAAGATATTTATAGGGTTATGTTTGGCTTTAGTTTGGCTTTTTATTTCGTGATTTGGCTTTTTAAAAAATCAATGATCTGGCAACCCTGGCGTGAACTGCATGTTCAGAAAAAATGGCGTAGCTGGCTAGAAGACATCTAGAAATGGAACAAACAACATCTAGAAATATCTAGACTGTGTAGGTGGACATCTAGAAAAAGATCCAGATGGGAAAATGACTGCTGCTTCCATCAAAGATGAACTGTACTTTTCATGCAGGACTTTTGTGTTGGCATTCTGGCGACAGAATTATGTACAGTAACATGCTTTTACTATCTGTCCGCGGTTGTTTGTGGAGTGAACTGCATGTTTAGGAAAAATGGTGTAGTTGGCTTTGTTGCAAAACGGACTGGTTTTGCCTTATGCAGTAATGTATGGCTGCTGGTTTTCTAGGGACTGCCACTTTCATTGACGATGAACTGTATATTTCATGGAGGACTTTTGTGTTGACATTCTGGTGGTGGCATTATGCACAGTGTACCTGTGCGGGCTGTTGGCTTGTCAAGACTCCTGTCTTTTCCACTTTTCACATGGGACAGTGAGGAGCATTTTATGTGATATTCACTGGCAGAGGAACGGAGCATAATGGGGACATAATGTTGCTGTGAAGTTGGAACCGCGACTAACACTTTTTGTGGGTAGGCTTTAAATATACAACTGCAAAGGGATTTTTAACATGCTCAATGTGCACACAGTCCCTATGTGTTGTTTTTTTTCCCTTGTCCAAAAAGGCTTGATATCCAATCCACCACTCTAGGAAAATGGAGAGTATGCCATTCTTTCTAATTTTATAAACAATTCAAACAGTCCAGACTGGAAAATGTTCTGTATCAGCCCAAGCCAATGGCAAATGTTATAGGCTCTAATTTACTCAGCACCTTATTTCTGGTCTATTTGGCCACAATGGAATAAACTTCCTATTAGTTGAGTTTCATGGATATTCCTATTCTCTTTTTCAGGCACACAACACAATGCAATCATCATCATTCAGTAGCTTGCTGGCTGGCGTGGGCAATCATGTCTCTCAATAAATTGTCGTCTCCGGCGGCATGGATCAATTCATGTGTTGACTCTTTTCTGTGCCATGACACAAAACTGTCAAGAATCTTATCATGCTGTCTTCCTTTATCCATCTTTCTAGAAGTCTTTCCGGTTGTCACAATATGTTCCAGTTTTTGTCTTCTCATAATTTGCCCAAAAAATTATGACTGCTTCTTTCTATTTGTCATAAGCTGTCTTTGCTGTTCAGCATCCAGATTGCTCATTTTGGCTGTCCAATTAATTTTCAGCATTCTTCTGTAAAACCACATCTCCTAGGCTTCCAGAGATTTTTTCTCAATAATGACAAAGAAAAACATGGTGTGATCCCAGTCTAGATTTCCTCAAAACATAGAACAAATTATTTTTATCATGGGGTTTGAATGGGGCAGTGAGGTGATTATAAGACATAATGTGTAGTCCTGATTGGACTTTATCACTGCAGAGACTGCTGTTGGTTCTTTCCTCACTAGCCAGACAGACTCTGTTTCCATGCTGCCCCATGGGGAAGTCCAGCGAGGGCTTGATCAGTATGGCATCTACACCTGGTGAATCAGGAGAGATAGCTCATCTATCAGAGATTTTATGTGTGTGTTTATGAATGTGCATGTGTACTTGTATCTGCCTGCCTGCCTGTCTCATAACATGTTAATATGCGTTTATGTTTACAACATTCATCTAACAATGTTTCTTTCCTATGTGAATGTAACATACACAACTGATGAACGAAAGATGAGTGATAATGTAAGACGGGCCTGCGAGCCCAATTTGTGACCCTTTGAAAATAATGTTCATTCATTTGTTTGTTTGAGATTAAACAAAATGCTAGGAAGGACATGGTAACTGCCTGGTCAAGTGGCCTGTAACCTGAACATTCAAGAAAACCCTGGCAGAAAACACCAGAAAAGGTACAGAAGAATGTAAGTACAGTAGTTTTATGTCACAGATAGTGTTGAACTTTTACACTATCTACATTTAGAGAGTAGATAACAAAAATGAGCGATTGAACTGGTCATTTTTTCAAGAACACAAGAAAATATTACCTAAAGGATATAAATATATAAAAAATACACAGGTACATTTATGGAGAGAATGTACTTGTATTGATTTGCCTTGCCCCAAGTGCTGTCAAGACAGTAAACAATCTAAACAGCGTATTACAATCTCACCTTAGTTTCCTGCATTCTTATAATGTTTTTATATAGTTTGTCTTTTCTTGTCAGCTCCTCGGTTCTGAAAAACAACCAACAATGTGTTCTGTGTTATAAGTTAGAAGCAACAACTCACAGGCTTAACTTAAATATACAGCAAGTTTGGATCCAGACCGCCACAGTAAGGTTAATATTGCAATCATGCAAGCCATATCCAATGTTTTGTAGCATTTCAGTACAAATAAAAGCCCAAAATTATTTGTACATTATTATATACAAGTGCCGGCTCCGTGGCGAAGCGGTTACAGACACGGTTTGTGATCCCATATCCCCACATTGGAAACACAGCTGCACGCGTTTTGGCAGCAGACCGCGTTGCGTTGGTTTTTTACGATATAGTATGGGTGCCAGTCGTTCAGAAAGCAATAGCAAACTACTAAACGTAAACTTGCCAAGAGATCACAACAGCAAAAAATGCTGGGGTTGACTGCTACATCCTGTAAAGGATATGCAACTAACATACCATTTTAGTCATATTCTGTGCAGGCAGTGGTTAATGAATGTTTGTAGTTTATTAGTGACCAATTTAGTGGTGTTTATGTTTCTGATCCTTACAGTAGTACTGAATTAACATGTAGAGTTAAATATTCTAAGTTTGTCACTAGGTTGAATTTCTTTTGACTTCCACAAATGTTCAAATGCTCTTGCCTTTTGCATTCTTATTTTAATATCATTAATCTGTTCCACCACAATATTTTCTACATTGCTGCCTAAATAGGTGTATGATTCCACTTCTTAAATTGTGACTTCAGGTGTTCACTCAGTTAACTTTAAAGGAGATGATGTAATGCAACGTATACATGTACGACTCAAAACAGCAGTCAACCAAGAATTCCTGGCTGCTGTACCAAACATCAGATATAAAACCTCCCAGTACCAGGAAATGCCTTGGGAAGTAAAGGTGGCTAGCATGATACTGACCACAACACCTCCTGAATGCAGAAGATGGTCTGTATAAATATTAGTCTTAAACCACATGCCCAATGTGCCTGAAGGCATGTTAAAGAATCTGTTACTGTTACTTTTAATACCATCTGCTTATAACAAAAGAACCACTGTCATTGTAAGCCAGAGCAAAATGCATTCATTATGTGTGTTTGAAACTTCTTCTCTTCTTCTTTTTCTTCAGCGTTCCGAGCCATTGAGGTTCTTTGCTGCAGATACAATCCGTCTCCATTCGTCTCTCTGGTGGACCTTCTCTTGCCAGTCGTTGTTTCCAAGTGCTTGTAGGTCTGTATATGTATTATCTCTCCACCGCCTTCTTGGTCTACCTCGGGGTCTACGGTCATTTATTTCCTGAGTGTAAGCGAGTTTTGTTTCCCTATTATCTTCCATTCTTTCTATATGCCCCAGCCATTGTAGTCTATTAGCCTTCATGATACCAGTGATTAGCGGAGACTTAAACAGATCATAAATGTCTTTGTTACTTCTTCTTTTCCACTCTCCACTTTGTGTATCCCTAATGGGTCCAAAGATGCGTCTTAAAATTTTGTTCTCAAAGGTTTGTAATAAGGCTTCGTCTCCTTTCGTTGTACTCCAGGTTTCAGAGCCATACAGCACAACTGGTCTGATCAGTGTTTTGTATATTGTGATTTTGGTGTTACGAGACAGCGCATTTGATTTTAGTAGATGTTGTAGTGCATAGTATATCTTATTTCCAGAGTTGATTCTAGTTTGTATTTCTTCCCTTATGATGTTGGAGCAGTTGAAGATTGTACCCAGGTATTTGTATGTTTCCGTTCTTTTAATGGTCATATTATCTATTTGTATGTGGCCAGAGTTTTTAGCCATTCCGTCTCTTGAAATTACCATATATTCTGTCTTATCTTGGTTGATAACCAGCCCCATCTGTTGGGCTTTTCCCTTTAAGTGAGTCAATATTTCCAATGTCTTTTGTTCACTTTGCCCTATAATATCTATATCATCTGCATAACCAAGCAGCTTGGCTCCAATATCACATTCCTCCTTTATCTTCCTTACAACTTTCTCTAGAGCCAGATTAAAGAGTAGCGGCGATAGTGCATCACCCTGTTTCAAGCCAGATGTTATTTGAAAAGGGTCTGATTTCCTGCCTTTATATGTTACTATATTATAAGTATCTTCCATGCATAGTCTGATCATGTTGATTAACTTCCTTGGTATTCCAAATTCCTGCATAGCATTCCATAGACTATTCCTATGGACACTATCATAAGCCTTTTTAAAATCCACAAAAATGTTATGGAGATCTCTTTTATATTCCCAATTTTTCTCGGCTATTTGTCGTAAGATAAATATCTGATCTATTGTTGATCTGTTTTGTCTAAAACCCGCCTGGTAGTCACCTAATATGTCTTCTGAATATGGTTTTAGTCTATTTAGTAATACTGCGGATAGTATCTTATAGCTTGTGGACAGTAGTGATATTCCTCTATAATTTCCACATTGGAACTTGTCTCCTTTCTTAAAGATAGGTATCAATAATGACTCTTTCCAGTCACGGGGTAATTCTTCTGTCCTCCAGATTTTTATTATTAGTTCTTATAGCTTTAGATAGTTAGTTA
Source organism: Cepaea hortensis (assembly GCA_963921405.1). Taxonomy (NCBI): domain Eukaryota; kingdom Metazoa; phylum Mollusca; class Gastropoda; order Stylommatophora; family Helicidae; genus Cepaea; species Cepaea hortensis. Next base: position 137,921,428 of record OY992878.1, read on the forward strand.
GTTAGTTAGTCGACAGATCATCCTCGTTGCACATCGGACCATTCAGTCCATAAGTGCTCGGATCCCCTCCTCAGCAAATCCCGCAGCGTGTAGCGGCTAACGACGCCAGTTCTGTGTTGGTTTATCAATCTTCTTTGGCTTCCTGCGTAGTGTTCTTGTTTGGCCACCCCTCTTTTAATTTGCTGCTCTCGCAGTCTGGCCATTGTTGTAGATTCACAGTCATCACTTGGTTCTTGCAAAAGTCTCACTTCTCGTAGAGCATTCAGAATGTCAGCCTGGTCCATGGCGCGTCCGCCCTCAACAGTAGCCTCACCTGCGAGCTTGTCAGCCCGCTCATTTCCTTGTACTCCCGCATGCCCTGGCACGAAGATGAAACTAATCTTTGCCAGCCGAGACCGCTTCAGAGGCAGCAACCATTCTCTTCGGATCGACCCCTCCTCTATCCTCTTGATCATGTTCATTGAGTCGCTAAGGAAATAAGCCCTAGTGAATGTCTGTGTCTCGAGCCATGTTATTGCTTTACTTACTGCAATGACTTCCATGGTCAGGCTACTTGTGGTTTCAGTGAAAGCACCAGAGTCCTCCTTCACAATTCTCCCTCCGGCCCGAGCTGTAAAGGCCCATGAGCTTCTCACATGTCGGATGACCGACCCATCTGTGTAGATGACCGCGTCACTGTCTAGCGAATTCTCGAAAATCAACGCTTGTACTTCAGCCTCAACAGCAGCCGGATTTTCTTGTCTGCATTTTCTATCTAGTTGGATGCAAACTGAAAAGGATGTGCAGAAGTCTGTTGGCACTTGCACCCACTCCTCGCCAGGTTCTAAGTCCTCAAGTGAACACACCTGTTGAAGAATGTCCTCGGCTTGACCCATCCACGACCGTCCTCTTTTTAACCTGCTGCCCTTCACCTTCCTAATTTCACTATGCAGTGGATGCTGTGTGTTTGCGTTAATTCTGAGGTAGGCGCGTGCCCTGCAAACTTGCATTCTCTCTTCAATGGTTGGAAAATCAAGAAGGTAGCGCATCGCCCTGCATGCTGTATCTCTTGTACATCCAAGAATAATGCGCATAGCTTCATTCTGTATCCTTTCCATCCTTTCTATCTGCTTATGGCTGACAGTCAGGATTGCCATTGCATACTCCAAAACAGACATGACCAGCCCCTCGTACAGAAGACATAGATGGCGCTGCTCACAGTTTGCTGCCGCCATCACCCGCATCGCTGCCAAACCCCGCTTGGCCTTTGTTATCACCTGGTCTATGTGCACATTATAAGCAAGGCTTCGATCAAACCGTATCCCCAGGTAATTCATTGCCTGCGTTCTTTCCACCGTCTCTGAACACAGCATTACAGTTGGTGTTGGATTGTTGACAATATGATTATTCAACGAGAACCAAGTCACTGTTGCCTTTGTTGGGTTGACCATTGCCCCAGCTTCATCACACCAAGTACTTATGCGATTGAGTTCGGTTTGTAGCTCCACAGCAACCTCCTCTCTATCCTTACCCTGACGATACACTAAAACATCATCGGCATATGACAATGTCCTGCCAGGTCCAGTGATCTGCTCACTGGTGTGCTGGTAGCTTTAGATGTAATGCATGGCCACCTGCCTTTATAAATTCAGCAGCAATTCCATCAGTCCCAGTTGCCTTATTGTTTTTAAGTCGTGTGATTACATATAGGATTTCTTCAAATGTAGGTTCTTCAATTTGTGGTTCGCATGTTAGGACATCTTCCTGTGGGAAAATGTTACTTGGAGCTTCACAATTTAGTAATTCAACAAAATATTCTTTCCATGTGTTGCACATTTCCTCATTGGTATTTATCATATTCCCATTTTTGTCTTTTAAACCATATGTGTTTTGTTGGTGCCCTCGTTTCATTGACTTCAGTTCTTTAAAAAATTTTCTGGATTCATTTTTCTGGTGATTAGTTTCCATATCTTTGATTATATTACTCATATATTCTCGCTTCTGCTGTGTGTTTGAAACATACAATAAAAATACAACTGTCCACAACAATTATGAATTACTGTGACACTGTCTATTTAAATACTGTGTGAGAACTTACCCTGGAAAATGATTAATGACATGACAATAGGCCATTTTCTTTACGTAGGACGGTTTAGTGTGCCTACCAGTCCATGCCAAATTGTAGCGTCTCTGTAACATTCCAACCTATGGACAGTAACACTTTTGTTTACATTCAACTAAGGCATCTTCGTAACACTGTGTTAAGCAATTACTTTCTGGGATTGATTGGCACATAATGGGTAATATGGTTAGTGCGTGGAGAGTATGTGGACAGAAACCATTAACTTTACACATATAAAACCAGAAATTAGTGACGGACAGTGTGGATTTGTGGATGGTAAGGGCACAAACAATACCATATATCATCAAAAGATATTATAAAGAGATTTCAGAAAGCCATATAGAAGTAAACAACAGATCTGTGCTTATTCTATACAAAAACATTTAACAGAGTGACAGATGAGGACATGTTTAAACATTACTGGCAAAGATCTAAGAATAATAAAGAACATATACTGGCAGCAATAAGAATCCACAACCCTTCACAAGCATTTCAGTACATAAAGAACGGCATCAAACGATGTGTACTGTCCCTTCATTTGTTTTAATTACATGATAAGCACATAATAAGATCTTTAGAAAATATAGTTAAAGTTGCAAGTGGTGGACATTAAAACAAACAACTGATATTTCTTGAAAGCAAAATATCAGATTCAGCTATGTAATATGGGGAGATGCTGTTGTGTAGGCTAGAACACTTGTCTGCTATCCCAGTGGTCATGTGTTCAAATCCAGGTACAGATTTTTTAAAACTGATTTGAGCTCTCTGGTTGACCCATTCTATAATGGACAATAGGAAATATCCTGGGAAATAATGAGGCCAGTGTTGCATTGACCATTTTATCTACTGTGTGCAGATTGGTCTACAAAAACATGGCGCTGGTACTATAAACTCAACATGCCTCATTGTGTTAATGCGTTCTTTACTTTTTTACTGAAGATTGATGGAAAAGTACAAATAAGGTTTCAGATTGAACAACTAGAAGATAAAAGTATCGGTAACATCAACAAAAAAGATCCTGCCTAAATACTCAATCACAGTCAATGGGTGTCTGTGGCAAGTAAAGAAATCAATATATTTATGTACGTGAATAAGATGGAAAACTAACCACATAGTAAAAAAAAAAAAATAGAATAGTACAAGTAAAACATTTTATATAACAAGGAATATCTTGTGCAATATGTCCTTGTGTTATTAAAAGTTAGAAAAGAATTCTTACATGTTACAAAGAACTAATGTAACATATGGTCATGAATAACAGACAAGTAGCAAGCAAGTAAGAAATACCATGGAACAGTCAAAATTAGCAATCTAAATGTTTTGAAAGAGGCTACAGCACAAAGGAAACTAATCAAAGACATTAAAAGGAAGCTGCAAATATTTGTGGCAATATCATGAGAAGAACAAAATTGGACCATATTGTAACAACTAGTAAGATTTTTTTTTTTTAGTAAGATTATTGAAACAAGATACAGAGGAAGACAGTAACAGAATATTCTAGATACCTTGCTTCATGGCAAGAAAATGCATCAGCATTTGAACAGATACATAGTGCTACAGAAAATATAATAAATTAATTAAGTTGCATGTTCTTCACAGAACGTAGCAGTCAACCCCAGCATTTTCGCTGTTCGTGATTCCTGGGCAAATTTTACATTCAGTAGATTGCCATTGCTTTCTGAACGACCAGCTCCTATACCTTTTTCGAAAAAACTAGCACCGCTGTGTTTCGAACCCGGGTATACGGACTCACAAACCGCGTTCGCAAGCCTTTAGCCACAGAGACCGGTACAGAAAAGGAGTTGTGTCAATGTCTCACGTGACTTAACACACATGTGATGAGGTGACCAGAAATTCTTCTCACCAACTTTTCATCCCTGAAAAATTGTACAGGACTAGGTTAACCCTAGGGCTGTGTGCAGTGAAAAACAAATCCTGAAGCTTAAATGGGGTTTGAATCCAAACTATTGCATTAGCAAGCCATGACTTATGCACTACACCACACATCATTTCCTTCATGCTTCTTCATCTTCATCTGCCTGTTATTCCTCAATGGAGCAAGGGTTCTCAACCATCTCATGCCAATCCTTCATCCTCTTTGTTATTTCTTGTAGTCTCCTTCCAATTCTCTCTTACATTACCCATCTGTCTCTAATTTCTTCCCTGTGTGTTCTGAGGTCTCCATATATTTCTTTTACCCTGTGAATTTCAGAGAAATAACTTTCCAGTTATGCAATAAAAAGGTTTTCTTGGCACACACAAACAATAGTCGATGATCTATGGTGCACTCCTTGGCACACTCAGACAACAAATGATGACACATGGCGTGTTGCTAGGGACAGAAAAGGTGAACTCAAAGGGCAAAAATATTGACTTCATTGCACCTGGTTCTTTCCCACATGGCTCAATCTTCTTTCTACAGCCTGCTGAAAGCATTGCACACAGCAAGAATTCCTTAGCTCCAGTGACAACCCTCAGGGAGTCTCTGAAAAATTACACTCATGAACAGAATAACGAAGTCTGAAAATAAACCCATGTTCTTTGTAGTATGAGTTGGGCAGTTTGACCACTTTACCACGGAGAGCCTCATGAGTTAAAACTTCACCATGGAGACCCTCAAGAGTTAACTTTAAAAAAAAACATGAAGACAAGACAAATCAACCAACCTCACGGAATCCATGTGCTGATAATATTTCTCTCAGTATCTGAGAATCCCCGGTCACTTTACAAGCTAGGTTGTTCTGCACTGTTCACACACAAAACACAATCAGTATTACTCAAATGTTGCTATTTAATACATTGAAAACCCCAAACAGCAGCAGAGGATGAATTCTTCTTATTCTACCTTTCACCCTCCCAATGGAGAACAGACCCTGCATCAACTCAAGCCAAGCCCTTTGTTCATGATTGGTTGGAATTTTGCAGCTAAATTTTCTACAGGATAAGATGGCCAGTCTCAAGCCAACACCTCCTTAATTGCCTCCAATGACACGCATGGTAGGTTACAGTGTTTTGTATTTTTTGCTCCTCTTCGGGTGTCGGTATCAATACATGGGCATGGACAATTGTTTACAATAGTTAAAAGTTAATTGCATATCCTTTACAGATGTAGCAGTTAACCCCAGCATTGTTTGGCTGTTTGTGATTCCTGGGCAAGTTTACGTTCAGTAGTTTGCCATTGCTTTCTGAACGACCGGCATCTATACCATTTCATAAAAATCTAACGCAGCTGTGTTTCGAACGTGGTAAGTGGGATTACGAACTGCGTCCGTACCACCTTCACAACATAACCTGTGTTTACAATAGTAAAACAGTTAAAAGTAGTCCCAGGGCGGATACTACCATTGAGGTCTGAAGTATTATGACATCACATATTTTAGGCCTTGACATATTGAGGTGGATTAGCCAGTTCCTTTCTTCACCACATTTCTGCTTAGACAATTCTCAGAAAATTCTTAAAACGGTCTGGTTCCATTTTATAAGCCTAAAACCGAGCTGGTCAGAACAAATCATCCTGTCACTCCTGGGGATTGAGCCTAGACCAGCCTTGGCATGCAAGAATACTAACCCCTACGCCATCTTGGTTTTACAATCGTACACAATTTCTTGCCTACAAAACGCACCAAGCAGTCCTTAAAAGTACAATGTCTTAAAGCAGTGGTTCTCAACCGGTGGGGAATTCCCCCCCCCAACTGCCCCCTAGGGGGCTAGGGGGGGGGGGGGGGGGGGGAGGAATTAAGATTATTTCAAGATTGCTTTAATAAATGAACCGATCACTTGACATTGTTTTTCCCTCAATACTTTAGAGTTCTGTACTTCTCGCCTTTCTGAAATTTGTTTTATAATGTAAGTAGGCCCGCAAATCATTTTTATATAGACGTCTAGACTTGTTCTAGTATGTGTTATTAAATTAAGCTTCCATTTGTATGTATACTCTCTCTCTCTGTCTCTCTCTCTGTCTCTCTCTCTCTCTCTCTCTGTGTGGGGGGGGGGAGAGTGAGGGGGGGGGATTTATAGGGAGGAAATACGAAAGAGGGGTAATGACATTCTGAACATATAGTGAAGGGGTGCATGGGCCAAAAAAGGTTAAGAACCACTCCCTTAGAGGAATTACGTCTGCCGGATTCAAGTACACTGGCTATGAATCTTGCTTCGCATTTGTATAAAATAAGGACAAATCCAAGGATGTTATATTCCCTTGGATTCCGGGACAGAGGATCAGATGTCTAGCATTTTCTGATAAGGACAAAATAAAATAGGCAACCCCAGAGTACATTAAAAACCCTGAACAGTTGGAAATCGAACAGAGTAGGCTGAATAAGCTGCTGATACATAAACACACATGTATTGTTTGGCACTCATAGAAGTAGAAAAAAGAGGTAGGGATTACAGGATGCATTAGACAACATAAAAATTGAAAGCTATAGTTACTGACCGGGATAAGCTGCTGTCCCAGAAAAATTAGACAAGCCAGCATTTAAAAAACAAACATATTTAAAGCATGTGTGGTTTTGGTATATAAACGTGGGGATTCTTGTCAATGCTATCGAGTGTGTTCTGTATTGTGTAGACAGCCTGTTTGTATGATCCATAGGAGGAGACTGGAGCATCGGTGGAGGTAGCTGTCTGCAAGGCAGGTGATCCTTATTGTATACAAACTAAGGCAAATAAACACACTCCTCATTTGCTTCTGAGCACATTCTGAAGCAGGCAACAATATCTACTGCTAGGGAAACCTTGATGCCATCAATTTATCATGAAAAATACATCTATAGGCACTCGTGGTTGCCATGACAGCGCAGTGGCTAGCATGCTTGCCTGTTAATCCAGTGGTCATGTGTTCAAATCCCCTACAAGATCAACCCAGACTAAAATGGATACCAGGAAATGTTATAGGAGGTAAAGGCAGCCAGTATGATACTGACCACATCACCAGTCGAATGTTGATTGGTCTATACAAATATGGGGTCACCACTATAACCTCAAGATGTGGAAAGGGGTCTCTTACTGTTTTAACTTACTATTGAAGAGATGAATACAGGCAAAATACAACAAAGATAAACGGAAATATTTTGGTCACTTGAAACATCATGAAAGTTTTGAGAGAACAATAATGGAGGGGTATATGCCAGGGAAGAGAGGAAGAGAAAGGTCAAAGAGAAGAAGGGTGCTGGATGTGGCAGATGATCTCCAGATGTATCGGATGCGGGACATCTTGCTTATGACCGAGAAGTGCTCCAGAAGGTTCTTACGGGAGCAAGGTTCTGCAAAGGACATGCTACTGAATGAATGAATGAATTAAAGAGATGCTACCCTTAGAGATGACCACTTGAGGAATTAGTCTATCTTGGCAGGAAATGTGTGGATCGTGTCTCTCTCCATTTCATCCCTTTTAACAGCAACAACCAACTAAATGAAGCAGCTATGAAGCCTGACCCTGACACATCAGCACCTCTACATCCATTGATGGATTGCTTGATTGCTTGCTTGTGTTCGTTGGCTTGAGCTCCAACGCGAAGTCCTGTATGTCGGATGAAGGCATCCTGTTGTCCAACATCAGTGTGATGTCATACAGGACTTGAGGTTTGCGTGAGTGTCCATTGTCCCATGTCTGGCTTATTGGTGTGCAGACTGGTGGTTCCTCGCCGTACAGGCAGACACTCTCCGACTTCGGAGGAATCGGCGATCCTACTGACCTTAGCCAGGACCCCGAAGGAACCTGTTGCCCAGGACGCTCGACGAGGACACGTCAATAGGTCTTGGCCAGTATATAACCCGGCCCTGGTGCCTTGGAAACACTTCTGCGTCCCTGATGGATGATGAAGCTTCACATTGTGTTCTTCAATCTAAGTAAGGACTTTTTAAATTTTTCTCTAAATGCCCTCTTTGACATCATGGTATTTATTTTTGTTGTGGAAAAATTCACCTATCTTGGCAGCACTGTGTCACAAGCTGCCACAATTGATGAAGTGAATGTAAGAATCTCCAAGGCCAGCGCGGCCTTTGGCAGACTGTACAAGAATGGGACAGAAATGGAATAAGCCTGCAAACAAAGCTGAAAGTCTACAAAGCAGTTGTATTATCCACACTGCTATATGCTTGTGAAACCTGGACTGTTTATCAGCGACACGCTAGGAAACTAAACCACTTCCACACAGTCTGCCTTAGGAAGTTACTGAAGACTAAATGGCAAGACAAGATCCCAGACACTGAAGTCCTAGAAAGAGCGTCCATGCCCAGTATCCACACTATACTAATGAAGAATTAGATTCGCTGGGCTGGTCACTTGACTCGCATGCCAGATCACAGGCTCCCTAAACAAATTTTTTTACGGCGAGTTGCATTGTGGTAAACGCTCCCAATGCAGCCAGAGGAAACGCTTTAAAGAAAACTCTGAAAATCTCACTGAATGCTTTCGGAATTCATCATGACACCTGGGAGACTGCAGCCAGAGACCGAAATTCGTGGCGTGCATCATTATGCAAGGGTGCAGTCACTTGTGAGGCAACCAGGACTGCAAGAGCTGTGAAGAACAGACAGAACAGAAAAACCACTGCAGAAAATCCTCCTCCAGAAACGTCAAGCATTCTTTGTCCACATTGTCAAAGAACATTTCGAGCCAAAATAGGCCGTATCAGCCATCTTAGAGCTCACGGCTCCATTCTTTCAACCCCACTGATTGAAATGAATGGTCATCATCATTCTTGATGGACAAACAACATTTATTTTACCATCTGTTTCTCACTGGGCATCTTCTGTTACAATTTCACCAAGACAGATAAATTTATTAACTTGCTCTATGCTTTGTTGTACTTATTTCAGCTGTTGTTCTTGAGGGTTCCTCCTAGCTATTGGTCAGATCTACACATAAATAAAAAATGTCACCATATTTTAACAAACAAATTACCAAAAAAAGACTTTGGGGGATTGGGGACGTAAATTACATGTACCTCAGAAGTCGGAGTTGGTTTTCCTGATGTGAGGGAAGCTGGTAATAGGGAAAGTTAATCCAGTCGCAAAAATCAGTCCAATGCACTAGAAGTAATAGCATGAGTACGGACTATGCCTGAGTTCAAAAGTAAGCAAACATTCTCAAAAAAGTTACATAAATGCATAAATACAACATCTACAGTCCACATCCTTACATTCAAATTGTAACTTATTTACCTCCAACATTTTTCAAAGCTGGATCTCCTCCAAAAAAGCCCTTTGTATCAAATGCCAGAATAGGTAATGTCCTCCCAGGACCAATCCATCGGATGTTCATCAGCTTCCCTCTGTGAGCATTTCACCAAAAACTAGGTTAAGGAAATTCCATGGCAGGTACTACATAAGGGCATCAAGAGATAGGCCATCACACATACAGGGTGTATTTTTAATGACTGTGCAGTGTTTGAAAATATTGCCAATCCAAGTTTTGTATTTACCTATTATGTTGCAGGAACTCTACAGAGGGTGAATACAAAACATGGACCGGCAGCGTTTTCAAACACTGCACAGTCATTACACAAAAGACAGTAATTGTGATTATTGTTACTATGCTTATATTTACAGAGGCCGCAGTGGTTTGTGTTTGCCTGTGTCCTACTGTAATATAAAAGATACAATTACCAAAAAGCTTGTCAGGAAATAAATGTTCATCTGATTAGTCACATGAGTGTTTTATTATCTCTTCCTATATTGTGGCAGCCATGGTAGTATAGAGGCTAGACGCCCCCCTGCCAGCCCACTTGTCATGGGTTCGAATCTGCAATGGGGCAAATTTTTTAATATTAAACTGTGCTCCCAGAGTGACCTAGCCTAAAATTGGTATCAGGAAATGTCTTGGGAATCAAAGGCGGCTGGCGAGATACCGACCATATCACAGAGTGTCTATAACTGTCTATAAACGTATGAGTCTAGCACCATATACCCATTGCCCCTAAAGGCCTGTAAAGGATCTTTATTTGTTACTGTAACCACGTGGTCAATGTGCTGTAAGGTTTGTTACAGGCTCCTCTAATTTGGTTTTATTTATATTGTATCACGACACATAATCACGACTAAAGTTGGGGTTATAGCAGCGCTAGATTTTATTAGAAGGCAGCAAGTAAAATGGTTTGGCCATGCAAGTAGGTTACCAACTAATAGTATACCACAAGCAATGATGTACAGACCAGGGAAGAGGCCGACCATGTAGACGATGGACTGAGGGAATAGCAGAGTCCATGGAAATAGCCATACAATTTTGCCCATAAGCAGGCACTCTCCCGCTGTTTATACTTCACCTCGACATCGCAAAGTATACAACAAGAGTAATCCATACCAGACATGCGCATTATGCAAATATTCTATAATTGCAGTCAGTCTGTCTCACTAATGCTTCTATTGTGATCTGCAAATATCGTTACAATCATTCTTAGATGCATACACATAATCCTTGGCATTAGTGAATTCACATAATCATTTGCTATTAGTGGATTTGTCACGAAAGATCCCATTTACACACATCCCCACACAACCCCATATGAAGTAGACCCCATCCAAAAATATATCTCTATTTAAAATTATTGTTATAAATATCAACAATATAGCTGCTCTTTTCTCAATACTGGTAAACTAAATCATAGCAAAGGATCACCAGAAGAAAACTACATACAAATGATCAAACCGGTCCTCTCCGTGGTCACTCTCATAATCAGAGTCAGACCCATCATCATCTCGGTTACTGTGATCAGATGGAGTCACGGAGCAGCTGCTGGCACATTCTCTTTCGGACTTCTTCAACGGCATCATGGACTGTGGAACATATTTTTCCTACCAAGATGTCAATATTAGTGTAACTTCACTTGCGATGGCTAAAGGAGTAGATTCTTGGTAGGAAAAACTAGAACCTAAGATTTTAAAAGGAAAGAAGTTATTTTAGTTTCTGTTAAGAATTATTCATTGCTTTTTCTTTTATAATTTCAGTGTCCTTGAAATTAAAATATTTAACTGACACCATCTGTAATGGTGTTTACTAGTTAACTGTGGTGCAGTTATTTAACCATTCTGTCCCTGGCAGTTGAAATGTGAAGTAATACACATTTTGACACAAAGAAGTTAAAATAATTACAGTAAGAGACAGAATGAATTAACAGATTCAGTGCCAAACAAAAAGTACATTTGGACCAAACAAAAATGGGAAGTAGGGATGCGTCATAGTTATGACCTAAAAGTTGGTAATATGGTAGCAGACATGTTGTATTTATATATCAACTTAAAGTAAGTTGCTTAGGGAAAACTACTGTATTGATATTTTAATTGAGACAACATTTTGCAATGATGTTTCAGCGATATATAAGCCCATGGCAGATATGGGAAGTCGCTAAAGACAATTAATCATCCCATGGCAATTAATCAGTTAACAGAGCAATTCAAGTAAAGTCCAGGACCCTGTCCACACACCTGGAGCTGTACAGGGCATATGATGCTAGCCCCATATTTATATAGGTCAACACGGCCATGGAAAAATTGTGAAGGAAGAGTCTGGCTCTTTTGCTTTGACCACAAGCAGCCTGACTATGGAAGTCATGGCAGTAAGTAAAGCAATAACATGGCTCGAGACACAGACATTCAATCGGGCATGTGTCCTTAGTGACTCAATGAGTATGTTCGGGTGGATAGAGATGGGGTGGGTCCGAAGAGAGTGGCTGCTGTCTCTGAAGCGGTCTCGGCTGGCAAAGATGAGTTTCATCTTCGTGCCAGGGCATGCGGGTGTACAAGGGAATGAGCAGGCTGACAGGCTTGCAGTTAGGGCTACTGTGGAAGGCGGACAAGCCATGGACCAGGCAGACATTTTGAATGCTTTACGAGAACCAAGCTATGTCTGGGAATCTACAACCATGGTCAGGCTGCGAGAACAGCAAGTTAAAAGAGGTGTGGCCAAACAAGAACACTACGCAGGAAGCCAAAGAAGAGTAATAAACCAACACAGAACTGGTGTCATTAGCCGCTACACACTACAGGATTTGCTGAGGAGGGGATCCGAGCACTTATGGACTGAATGGTTAGATGTGCAATGAGGATGATCTGTCGACTAACTAAGCATGGCCAACAGGTTAAGAGCACTTGCTCTTAAGCTTCCTGTGCACTGATGGTGGGGTAGTACGTTCATTCCCTACACTGGTCAGTTGGATTTAAACATTGAATTCTCGTTCAGAAATAAATGGCAAACTACTGAACGTTATAGTGCCTTAAAAATCAACTGCAGTTGATTGCAATGTTCTGCAAAGGACATGCAACAATTTCTTTTCCCTTTGGCTGGCTTTGAACTCAATCTTCGTACATATGCATGCTCCTATTTCTAGTGCAGTGGACTGATTTTTGCATGTGGGTTAGCATTCCATATTACCAGTGTTCCTCACCATCTGGCATGCCTAGTCCGACTTCTAATCTCCTTGTAATTTACATCCCTGTCAAGGACAAGTAGTGCAACTGATCGGTGTAAGGGTTAAACTTGTTACCTCTGCATCAGCACACCGGAAGTGTCAGAGTGAGGGCTCTTATTCATTTGGTCATGCTGACTTCAGCAACATTTTTGTTGGTTTTACTCAGCACTTGAAGAGTGATGTCAACATCACACAGGTCGTTTTTACTTCCCAAAGCATTTCATGGTACTCATTTTATGCTGGAGGAGCAAGTCAAATTTATAAAGCCATGTCTGTGAAACCTGACATCCATGCCACCAGGCAAACATGTTAGTCACTGTGCTCTTTGGGTAAGGGAGTCTCTGTGGCGAAGTGGTCAAGCCGTTTGACTCAGGCTCTGAAGGTTGTGGGTTCGATTCTGGGCAGCGTCCTTCAGTTCACGAGTGCATTTTTTCAGAGACTCCTGAGGGTCGTCGCTGGAGCTACAGAGTTTGTGCTTTGTGCAACGCTTTCCGTGCTGCAGAAAGACACTGAGCCATATGGGATAAAACCTGGTGCAATGAAATCGACCCTGTCGACTTTTAAGCGACCTTTAAGGTAAGGTGGGTTCAATGCAACAAGCCCGGATTTCCAAACAGAATATCATGCATCAAGTCACAGATAAACATGCCTGTGAGTTGCTTGGTAGAGAAGCACCACACATCGCCGATTCCAATTCTGATTCAGAAGATACAAATGGCCTCATTAAACCTTCGACTATATCAGTTTGGTTGTATTTGGGTCCTTTCTTGTGTCATCATCATCAAGTGCCCTGCCAGCTGGCGTAGGCGTTCATGGCTCTCCACAGATCTTGGTCTTTAGTTTTCTGGATCAACTCTGCTGCTGATATTCGTCCGTGCGACCATCTTAATCCATCCAGCATCATTTCTCTTCGTCTGCCTCTGCCTCTCTTCCCCTCAATCTTTCCAGTTGTCACGATGTTCTCCAATGCCTCTCTTCTCATTACATGACCAAAGAAAGCTGTTTGTCTCTTTCTTATTGTTGTATATAGTGTTGTAGTTTCATTAGCCTGTTTCAGGCAGTCGTTGTTAGTTACTCTCGCAGTCCAAGGAATTCGCAATATTCGTCTCAGAAACCACATCTCTGTTGCTTCTAATTTCTTCTTAATTTGTTCATTTACATTCCAAGATTCACTGCCATACAGCAAAACTGGTCCTACATAGCATTTCAGCACTCTCTTTCTTACATTCAGTGATAGTGACTTGTTGCATAAGATACTCTTCATTTTCTGAAATGCGGCTTTTGCTTGCCCTATTCTGCTCTTAATCTCTGTTGTACATCTTCCATCTGATGTTATAACTGTCCCTAGGTATCTAAAATTATCCACTTGGTTAAGAATTTTTCCTTCTATCTCTTTATTGTTAATTCTTTCATAGATTGGGCTGCTTGTTTTCAGCTTCTTGGCTCACATAGCATTCATTGGTTACTTTTTATACAACAGACTTATCTTAACCCTTTCTGTCTTAAGTGGTTGTTACTGTAAAATAATGCACATATGGCTTAGAAGAGTTCAAGCATCATCTGATTTAGAGTGGGTTCATGTAACAACTGTAGGTAGCTGCAGTTTTGCAGTGGCTATCACACTTACCTGCTGGCTCAGTGGTATTGTGTTTGAATCCCCATCAAGAGCAATTTGTTTTTATAGTTTACTTGAGTTTCCAGGTTGGCCCAGGTTACAATTTGTGTTTTGGCTCGCTCGCTTTGAAATCAAGGTAGTCCATATCCACTACTTCTGAATTTTACTTGTGGATTAGTTTTCCCTATTACCAGTGTCCCTCGTCATCAGGCGAACCCACTCTGACTTCAGAGGTACTTGTAATTTATGTCCCCAAGTCAAGGACAAGAAGTCAACATTTTAGGGTTGAACCCCTTTACCTTGGCATTAGCAAACCGGATGTTTAAGAATGCATGTTCTTATCCATTCAGCCATGCTAAACTCCAAGGTTAAAACTGTTACCAGGAAATGTTTTTTAAAGCAAAGGTGGCCAGTGTGATCGAACCACATCATCCATCGAGTGATAATTGGTCTATAAAAATAAGGGTTTAGCACCACATAGCCAACATGCCTCAAGGCATGAAAAAGGATCCTAGCATGTTGTAACTGTAAGGGCTAGAAGTTAAAATAACTAGGTCATAGTTGATTAGTGTGATAACTGCCGGAACACTAGAAGTTCAGACAAGCATATGAAAGATGTATACATCTGAAGTACCCAATGAACACAGGGTGAGTTGCTAGGTAGGTAGGTAGTTGCATATCCTTTACAGGACGTAGCAGTCAACTCCAGTTTATGTTCAGCAGGTTGCCATTACTTTCTGAATGACTGGCATTCATACTATTGTATGGAAAGCAGCGCAAGGCAGTCTGCTTTCAAATTGCTCACAGCTGTGTTTTCAATGAGGTATGTGGAATTACGAGTTGTGTTTGCAACCCCATTGCCACAGAGTTGGTGATGCTAGGTAAAGAAACAGTTCAGTCCTTACTGTATATGTGTACAGGTAAGCTGCAATGTTTGCTCCTTTCAACTACAACATAACTTAAGTACAGCATTTTGTGTTGCTACTTTAACAGCCTGTCCCTGTTTTGTGTTGTTATTTTAACACTGTCTGTCCATGCAGTTGTTACTTTTATTGTTTATCCCAGAAGTTGTTACGTTAACACTGTCCCGGAAATTGTTACTTTGGCACTGTCCAAGTAAGGCAACTGTTTCTTTAAAGTTTGAAACATTTATATATGAAGGAAGTAACAGGAAAATTTCATATAGGAGTTAACTAACATTTAGGATAGAATGGGTTAATGTCATGTAACAACTGGTTGGAACAGAAGCAGTTGAGAACAATATACAATGTACTTCAAAAGCTTCTAAAGCTGTGAATCACTTTGATGGACATTAAGAAGATAATAACTCAATGGTCATAGCGTTTATAAACAAGAATTTAGCAACTCTGTAAACACAAAAGAATATATTTTTTAAGAGTTAAAAACTAACACAAGAAGACAAATGTACTTCATGTATGTTAACAATACACAAAAGAGCAGGCGGGACCATTCAAAATTGCCACACTTTATTTTTAGTAACCAGATGTAAAATTAGCAGCCAGACTTTCATGTACTGCTTGGTATGCTACAGCAAAGTTAGAAAAGTGCATGGTGTTCAAGGCAGTCAAAGAATTAACGTGAAATGGTAAAGTTACTACTCTCTTGTGAGATACTGTCCTAAAGGTGTTAAATGTTAACCATACATATTAGCTCATGGCACAGTGAGATGTGATGACCTCCCATTTTTCTCACCATACTTCTTCCCAGACAAATATCCTAACTTATTACAAAAGCTTACAAGTTGAAATAGTAGCTTAGAGTTGTTTGTGACATGCACCTTTAACTCGAGAAAACCTACTTCAATTCACTGGACTGCATAAATTGCTACAAAATAAGAAAAGGACTGTATACAACCCCATCCTCTCCAATCCTCGAGGGTGTCTAGACTTCTCTGATAAGGGCAACAAATTAGGAGTTTATGTGTGTGAATTGTGCATGTTAAAACTTCTTTGGCAGGTGGAAACTGAAAAGAGCAGACAGAACAGCCTGCTGCCCTCGTTAAATAATCATAATTTTGATGGATTAAAATGTTCCTCTAATCACATTAAGGTGCTCAATGTTAAAGAAGAGCAAACATGTTGTCAATCTTGTCTTTGCGCATTGGAGTAAAATGAAAATTAACAAGAAGATGTTGTTCTACAAAATATTTAACAAAAACTATTGATGGTTGAACTAGAGGAATCGACATTAACAGAAAACTGTAATGTTAGAATTGTAAGGGGAGAATGCTTGATCAGCTGGAGTAATTCATGCCATATCAAGTACATAATTAATAATTATTAAAATTAAATATTATTAATAATAATAATTATATTATTATTAATAATATATTATTAAATATAAAAATTAATAATAATAAAATGCAGCTTTTACGAATTTTATCTGAGCAAAATGTCGTTGTTGTCAAAATGCATAGTTCCAACATAAATGTATACATTTTACTTGCAAGTTATACTTAAGAATGCATCGAATTAAGAATAAGATATGTCATTATATTTAACTATATCATCCAGTCATACACCGCAATGGTGAGTAGGGGTCAGTTATTTTTATTTTATCAAATGAAACGAATCATGGAATAATTAAATGCAATTTTTTGCATAAGTAATCTTCTCAAGCATTTTATTACTAGAGAACAAGTTCTGATCAAGTCGCGTTCTGTCTAACGCGGTTATAACAACCACAACAATTCAACTCAACCAGCCGCTTACATGTATGCCGTTATCATGCACAATTTGTAAGAACAGCCGCCCTCCATCTTTCCCAGACCAATAGCCAATCTGGTAACGGCAAGGGAGATAATTTTTTTACCGTGATGTGTGAAAAGTAACCATCGCTTTAAGCCGAAACGAAATTCATCTAAGAGAACAGCTGAATCAAGTAAAGAGCTTAAAGTACTTATGAAGTATAACGTCATCGAATAGCAAATCAGAAGACGTGATCGAAAATAGATGCAATAAGGCAAACCAACTCATTGGGCAAATGGCACCAAATATTAAAGAAAAAACGTGTATCAATACAACAACAAAAAATCACTAAAAAAAGCACTCTACAACGCAATCTTCCTACAAACTCTATGCTACCAATGTCAAACCTGGACAACAGAAAAAGAGGCAAGTAAAATTACAACAACAGAAACGATATTCCTGAGAAGAATAGTCAACGTTTCAAGAAGAAAGAAAATCAGAAATTAAGAAATCAGAACTAAAGTGGTGGTTATAGCAGTGCTAGATTTCATCAGAAAACAGCAAGTTAAATGGTTTGACCATATAATTAGGTTACCAACTAAGAGTATATTGCAACAAGCAGTGATGTACAGACCAAATGGAAGCAGAAGAAGATGCCAACCATGTAAACGATGGACAGAGGGAATAACAGAGTCCATGGGAACCTCCATACATGAAACCCATAAACGGGCACCACTCTATTTATGCTTCACCTCGACACCGCAACGTACAAGAGGAACAAAATGAGATGAGATGAGACGAAATGAGATCAGTGTGATTTGTTTTTTATTCTTCTTCATGTTAATTAAAGTGCGTCCTCTCTCTCTCTCTCTCTCTCTCTCTCTCTCTCTCTCTCTCTCTCTCTCTCTCTCTCTCTCTCTCTCTCGTTTTCTCTCTTTTCTCTTTGTTTCGCATTCTTTATCTTTCATTATCTATCTATCTATCTATCTATCTATCTATCTATCTATCTATCTATCTATCTATCTATCTATGTATGTATCTATCTATCTATCTATCTATCTATCTATCTATCTATTTGTGTGTGTCTGTCTGTCTGTCTGTCTGTGTCTTTCTGCCTGTCTATCCATGTTTCCACCCATCTTTCCCTACCGACCTACCTACATGTCTGTCTGTCCGCTTTACTTTACATACTTTGCTATAGTAATTACTGTTGCATATTGTTTTGAAGACGGTGAAGGTGTTTCCCAACATGTCCCATGTGAATGTATCTCGCTATCTCGCTGCACGAACGCCGCTTAACATCTATTTGATTCAAAGCGCAGCTCCCGTTTTGTTTACTGCACACTTCGCTTGCGAATGTGTAACTAGACTCCACAAACTCCAGCCCCAACCGCCCCTTTCTTGAACAGGGCAATTCGCTAAGGTATGAAAATAAATATCTTTGTGTAGCTTGATTTCTCTCACATGTTTGCCATCTCAATTTGTAAAACTGCACATAGCCTGCAAATGTCAGCAACTGTCAGTAGAATTAAGGAAGGTAATGGAGAGGAGGGATTGGATAGAGGAAAATGAGAGAGAGAGAGAGAGAGAGAGAGAGAGAGAGAGAGAGAGAGAGGGAGAGAGAGAGAGAGAGAGAGAGAGAGAGAGAGAGAGAGAGAGAGAGAGGGTAAGGGAGGATGAGGACAGCGTGAGGGAAGAACAATAAATAAATGCTGTGATGTTACCAGCTTTTGTTTTCCGGAACGAATTGTGTGCTTGTTCAGCAGTTCTGCTTGCTGTCATGTCTGGGGGGGGGGGGTCTAAATTACACCCTCTGCTTCTGTTGACTGCTTCTTCCGTGTATCTTTGACAAGCTTCGTGTGGGTGTCATGTGTACAAGCTGCTTCTTCCGTGTATCTTTGACATGCTTCGTGTGGGTGTGCTGTGTAGAAGCTGCTTCTTCCGTGTATCTTTGACATGCTTCGTGTGGGTGTCATGTGTACAAGCTGCTTCTTCCGTGTATCTTTGACAAGCTTCGTGTGGGTGTCATGTGTACAAGCTGATTCTTCCGTGTATCTTTGACAAGCTTCGTGTGGGTGTCATGTGTACAAGCTGCTTCTTCCGTGTATCTTTGACAAGCTTCGTGTGGGTGTCATGTGTACATGCTGCTTCTTCCGTGTATCTTTGACATGCTTCGTGTGGGTGTGCTGTGTAGAAGCTGCTTCTTCCGTGTATCTTTGACATTCTTCGTGTCGGCGTGCTGTTTACAAGCTGCTTCTTCCGTGTATCTTTGACATGCTTCGTGTGGGTGTGCTGTGTACAAGCTGCTTCTTCCGTGTATCTTTGACATGCTTCGTGTGGGTGTGCTGTGTACAAGCTGCTTCTTCCGTGTATCTTTGACATGCTACGTGTGGGTGTCCTGTGTAGAAGCTGCTTCTTCCGTGTATCTTTGTCTTGCTTCGTGTGGGCGTGCTGTGTAGAAGTTGCTTCTTCTTTCCTGCTGCCGTTCATCTCCCAGAGAAGCATGAGCCGTCAGCCAAACAACGGCAAGCTATTTGTATACTTGTACGTAACTGGTTAGAATTTGCAGCTACAGTTTTCTACGCGATGGAGTAGCCAGTCTCAAGCCAACCCTCCCTAGTTACATCTTACGACATGCATGGAAAGCTACAGTCTCACTATTCTTTGCTGTCCTTATGCCCCCCCCCCCCCAGGTAAAACACGGGCGATTTAGAAGCTGTCAATAGCAATATGGGGGGGGGGGGGGGGGTACATGGCGAATTCGTCAAGTTGTTTGCCTCGTGGGTTAGGTATCCTACTGCGTCAAACCAAAAATGCAGTTTGTCCAGACACCCGCTGGTTAGTGCTGAAGCTAAGGAGTTTGTGATTTATGCAGTGCTCTCGGTAAGCGGCTCTGTGGAGAGAGACTGGGCCAGATGGAGTAAAAACCTGAGGCAATGCCGTCGATCCTCTGAAAGAAAAACAAAAAGTTAGCAAGATACACACGCGTTACTTTGCTGCTTCATGTTCATTTTTATTCAGACCCATATAAACTATACGAAAATAAGACACCGTATTGTGAAACCATAAAGAAAATAGATATACATTCATCGAAAGTCCGTCAGTTAGTCAACAGATTACCCTCATTGCACATTGAACTATTTGTTCATAAGTGGTCATATCCCTTCCTATTTCTTTCAGCGTGTATCTCAGTATGTGGCGACTGACATCACGGGGTGCGAGGCGGACACCATACCTCGAGACCACGCAGCCCCCCCCCTCCCTCCGTCGACTAAACTAAACTAAACTGACATCACTTCTGTGTTGGTTCACTGCTCTTATTTGGCTCCCAGCTCTTGTCTAGTTTCACCATATTAAATAAAAACATCACCCATCATGCAAGTGACCAAAGTGTGTTTGACAGACCACACCCAGTGATGACATGCGACGAAACTATATGTATACGTCACTCTAGATATTCAATATTTGTTCCACTGCTGTGGTTAACAGTTATCGGTGTATTTTTATGCCATCCAGGTTGTCACGTGTTTCATAAGCATGTCATTACTTCTGCCTGACTGAATGCGGCTTTAAAATTAGCATATTTATATACTGATGGTAGTATCAACATTGCCGCGAATCTGCTACAACCAATCAGACGTTGTATAAATTCACCATCATCATCGTGCCGTCTGGCGGAGGTGATCATCCTCGCTAATCTTGCTATTTCCAACACCAGGTTGTGTCCTGACTCTCTTATATGTCATGACATAAGGCTGTCAAGAATCTTCTCTCGCTGTCTTCTTCTGTCTCTCTGTCTACAAAACATTATATTTCCTGATTCAGAATTTTCCGTCTCATAATGTGGCTAAACAATGTCGACTCCTTCCTTTTAATTTTTGTGGTGCGTTGTCCTTGTGTTGTAGCCTCTTTCAAAACATTTCATTCAGATTACTCATTTTGGCTGTTCAAAAAGTTTACAGTATTCATCCATAAAACCACATCTCTCATGTCTCCATTGATTTGTTTCTGCTTATTTACTTATTGCCTGGGATTCACTGCCACGTGCATAAACATCTTTTTAAATATCTTTTTTTTTTTTAACCTGCAAAGACAGGGATGTACTGTGTAAGTTGTTCTTCGTTTTATAAAATACGGATTTTGCTTGTCCTATTATGCTTTTTATCTCTGTGATATATCTTCCAGAATAACGCGAGTTATTTGCAGTCACCACCAATAGACAATTTTCTATCATTCTGATTATATGCCCATAGTATGATGACGGCAAATCAGATAATCGTGTACTCTTGTCTGACACCCTTCTTTAAGCACTAAAATGTTTCTATGTGGTTGTTGATTCTTATAGCTGCTGTTTGTTGCTATTATATGTTCTTTATTGTTCACATATCTTTGCTAACATTGTTTAATTTGTATAGAAGTTTGATTATTTTCTTTAATGTTGCACATTATCAAATGCTTTTGTGCTCTTTTAAGAGTAAGTAAAGTCTGTTTTTACTTAATAGCTCCTTACAATACATTGGCACCTTGCCGTCTTGACAGACGATAGTTTGTGCTTTAAAAAGGCATAATAACTTTTAACTATGGCGGTAGCGAGTGTGACTGATAAGGCCAATTTGCGCTGTAAATGTCCGTTCACAGTGGGTGCATGTGAACACATGGTCATTTCCACCATCATGCACCATCTTACGTCTCAAACGCTTGGTGTGTGACTTTTCTGCAATAATTTTCTCCTTTGACTTTATTCCATTTCTGATATTTGCCCTCCATGCAACACGTTCAGCGGCGACTTGCTCCCAATGTGCATTATCAATGCCTGTATCAATCATGTCCCGCTTACACACATCTTTGTATCGTAGTAGAGGCCTACCCTGAGATCTCTTACCCATCTGTAATTCACCAAAAAAGATATCCTTTGGTATTCTACCATCATCCATCCGCCTAAGATGTCCTATCCATCTAAGTCTACGAAGACTGAGCATGGAATAAACTGTCACACAACCTGATCTTTCCAATACTTCAGTATTTGTGATTTTGTCTTGCCACTTAATACCAAGAATTCTTCGCAGACACCGCATATGAAAGCTGTTTAAATTGTTCTCTTGGTGTGAGTAAGTTGTCCAGGTTTCACTGCCATAGAGAAGAGTACTAAGGACACAGGCTTGATAGACAAGGACTTTTGTTTTGGCAGTAAGCTTCCTGTTCTCCCAGACTCTTTTTCTTAACCTGTTCATTGTTGTTGCTGCCTTACCAATCCGGATGTTGATTTCCTGATCTAGGGATAATTTGCTATTTACCACCGATCCTAGATATGTAAAATGGTCTACTATCTCTAGTTCGGCGTCGTCAATAAAGATTGATGGTACCCCATGTGCACCTTGTGACATAATCTGTGTCTTCTTTTTGCTAATTGTTAAACCAAATTCAGAACAAGCATTGGAGAATGCAGATAGTAGACATTGCAATTCTTCCTCAGAGTGGGTCGTAACTGCAGCATCATCTGCAAAAAGCAACTCTCTGATCAGTACCCTCCTAATTTTGGTCTTAGCCTTCAATCTCTGAGCATTGTAGAGGCCGCCATCTGAGCGTGAGTGAATGTATATACCACCATCCTGATCACGAAATGCATATTTCAGTAGAAGTGAAAAGTATATTCCAAAGAGGGTGGGAGCTAGTACACAACCTTGCTTAACTCCACTCTTGATTTCAAATTCTTCAGAAGTTGCACCATCAAATTTGATTATACCCTTCATGCCTGTGTGGAACGATTCCACAATGGACAGAAGAGTTGGTGGGCAGCCAATCTTCTTTAGTGCCTTGAACAGACCCTCACGACTGACCAAATCAAATGCCTTTGTGAGGTCGATGAAGGCAATAAACAGTGGTTGATTCTGTTCACGGCATTTTTCTTGCATTTGTCGCAATGAGAATATCATATCAGTGGTAGACCGGTTCTGTCGAAAGCCACACTGTGATTCGGGGTAGACTTGATCTCCTAGGACTTGAAGTCTGCGCAGAACAATTCTGGCAAATACTTTTCCAACAATACACAGAAGTGAGATACCCCTATAGTTGTTGCAGTCGCTCCGATCGCCCTTGTTCTTGTACAGTGTTATGATGCTTGAATCTTTGAAATCCTGTGGGACTTGTCCTTCACGCCAGCATAGCTCTATTAGCTGGTGGATCTGTATAGTGAGTGTGTCTTGCCCACTCCTGATAACCTCTATTGGAATCCCATCCTTACCTGGAGCCTTGCCAGATGCAAGTTCATTTATAGCACACTTAACTTCATAAGACCAGGGATGGAGTTATTGCCTCTCCATAGCACAAAGCCTGGGCTAAAATATAGAGATCATGTGTTGCCCATGCAGCATGATCCCTCTCTCGGCCTGCCTAGTTCACTCCAGAGGAAAGGTAACACCCCTACGTCTGGAACAAGACAAGCTGCAGAAGCTGCCGGATCAGCAAAGCAATGCTCTAACTGTCCGCCTGTCGGAGCTTCGATCCTAGACCAGTCGCCAACCAAGGCTTAGGGCCTGGTCTGCCCTGCCATGACAATTTTGTCTTTAGCTTGCATTTCCTCGCACCAGGGTAAGGCTTGTACCCTCCCAATTGCGCTCTTCCGCCCGAAGCCGTTGGCACAATGTGGGGTGTCGGGTTTGGTAAGCGCCGCCCAACGTTCGGCGCTAACAGAAACCAGGTAGTACCGTCTACTGTTATACGGTAGCTCAGTCATATCTGACTAAGACCTGACAGTGACAATAGTGTTACAATAGTGTCCTGAGAATGTATACTGCATTGTTTGTACACTTTCCCTCTACAAACTAACAGTCTTTGTCATTAATTTTTGGTTTAAAATTGCTTCTTAAAATTATAAATTATAAGTGGTAATTTTAAGCTAACTATCTTGTCCTCCTCCCCCCCCCCCCCCCTCTCCTTTCCCCCAAAAAGTTGGTTGTCCTATACGAATACGCAGTCGCTTACTGCACGGCGCATTCGTCCATTTTGCATGTTAAACAACATACATTTTTTGTTTATTTTTCTGTCTTTCGGAATTAAGCATTGGTGGCCATCAGATTAAATTATGCATACATTATATTCACTTATTTATCCTTACTTAGTTAAGAAAGCTGTGGCAAACTACTTAAAGTAAAAATTGCCTAGAAAGTCAACCTGATGTTGATGGCAACTTCCTGTCAAGGGCATGCAACTATTTTTATTTTTTGCAGATGAAATGCTTTGGGATTATTATTCGTCTCCAGCGAATTCCCGTATCTGCCATGGGCTTACATTCGACAGTTTTCCTTATACAAACCCCTGTAATTTGATATATAATACAACACGTCTGCTACCATATTAACAACTTTTAAATAATAACTGTGACTAGTCCCAACTTCCCATTTTCCGGCATCATTTTTGTGAGGTACAAATCTACTTTTTGTTTTGAATCTGTTAAAGAAAAGTAAAATTTTTAAAATATAATATATATATATAACATCGATTTCTTCGCTAGAGAATAATCGAATATTGTATTCACAACGACGGAACAATTTAAATTGACCGAACGTCTCGCACGGTAGGGGAAAGACGCCCGGAGTCATGACCCGGACGGGCCTGCTCCTAGAGAATGTTACGAGGTGAAAGGTCCGAAACATTCGGGGAAGGGGGACGCTTCTGGCGATCAGAAGCCCAATGCCTTGTTTGCTCCGCTGTGGAGTTTTTATCACTTACAAACTGGAAATGGCAGTATATATTTTAATCTTTCCAATACAAATATTTTCGACGCATGTGGCAGGATAGTGAACGCAGATTCACATTTTCCAATACTGGGTTTGAAGTTAGCCGCAGGCAATTTGGAGCAGACCGCTTTGCATTGATTTTCGTGCGCTATTTACGGAAGAAGGTTTGCTCCCTATGGAAGAGAGCCTGAGGTAGATGGGAGAGAATCATAATCTTGCCTTTTTGTTTTTTTATTCTTAACTTCACAGACTATATTAATTAAGCATGCCAAACTGGTATACAACTGTCTGTTGACAAACAGTTAGCCAGATTACTGCCGTATGAGTGTTTGTCTTTACAACCGAACTATACATCAACATGTCATAATTGCTAATCCAGTTCTTTATCAATTCGATGTGCAGTTGCTGGTGGGTTTTCATTGCGTTCATTTTACCATATGTTTTACAGCGAACATGTTTATATTGCTGTTTCCTATAACAAGAACCGATGTTCGCGTGTGGTTAAAGAAATGCAGTTCGTACGTTAAGACATATGGTGTAATTCATTCCGTTATTACCGACTTTGTTTTTTGGTAGAAGAAAAATGACTTACAAGATCGATCTATAGGCATTGAACAAATAAATAATGACAAACAATAAATGCGTGAATGCAACAAGCTTCCTCTTCCCTTCTTTTTCTTCTTCTTCTTCTTCTTCTTCTTCTTCTTCTTCTTCTTCTTCTTCTTCTTCTTCTTCTTATTATTATTATTATTATTATTATTATTATTATTATTATTATTATTTACATTTCCCTCGTTAACCACATTTCCACGGCCACGATTCTGGTGATGATGCACACATTTCATTGCCGATGGCATCGTTCGATTTTATCTTTGACTGTGATATGTTTTGTCCTCAAAGATATTTAAATTTTAATTGTATTTCACAAAGCCCGCTTGAGACTTTACTTAAAGATAAATTAAGTGTATCTACAACAAGTGGTAGTGGATACATTGTTGTAATGGGTTAGAACGTTAAGCTGACAACGGCGTGAACACGCTCGGACGAGGGTTCCATGTCAGCTCACGCCGTTCGCTATAGGTGGGAAAGATTGACTACCTATTCTTCCGTACACTCAGAAATGTGATGATCCTAACACTTCATAAACCCACAGCATCTTGTTGTTGTTGTTGTTGTTGTTGCTGTTCTTTTGTAAACAAACGTTACAGAAAAGTTCTTAGAAAATCGTGGACAAAGAAGAAGAAAAGTACTTTCATTCTATAAGTGTATAAGATTGAGAGTTGAGTCGAGAGCCGACATCACAGCACTCGGGGCACCCCCATACGTGCTCCGTCCTCATCTTCGACAGCCAGCGAAGAGTGAAGAGTACTAATGGTACCAGCTGCAGTCTGATTATATGTCCGTCTGACCTTTCCTCAGAGTGTTGGTGTTGGCCAGATCCTCTGGTCACTCCCCGCAGCACCATTCTCTCCAGGCCGTCGTGATCTATCTGTTCTTCCGCACTATACACACTATCCCAAAAGATCCCGGTCACGTCTGCTTTATTACGCACCAATACTCAACCCAGCGGTGCAGATCCTGCTCATTTCCCTTCACACCAGCGTGTCCTGTGGGAAAATCCAACAAATGCTCTCTATTTTTCATTATTGAATTGAATCCTGCCACTCTGCCCGAATCCTGTCTTCACCTCGTTATACAAGATCTGAACATCGAAGAAAACTCGCTTATTGACAGTGCCGTGTCTCTGCAACTGAAATAATTTGGCCATAGCAAACATCCAGTGGTTTGGACAGAACGGTGATGAAAGGTATGTTTCCTGGGGAAGAGGCTGGGATCGACCAGTACGAAGATGAAAACAACACATTGACGACACCATGAACATAAAAATGCACGAGCAGGGGAAGCAGGAAAGGATCAATAATCTTTTCGACTGGTTATGATAAGACCAAGGTTTTACACAGGCTCTCCGACGTAATGATGATGGTGGTAGCAGTAGTGATGGTGATAACATGTGTATAACCTAAGCCTACAAATAACTATATCAAGTAAAACAACGCACTAAACAATTTCACACGAAGGTGGGATCTATTCAGCATTTAACACAATAATGCAACAGGTGTTTTTCAAACATCAACCTGTATGTTAGATTGTTATATTAGAGCCCATGGTTTTGAGAGTATAGGACAACAGCCTGTCCTACTTGGCACGTCCAGCTGGTGGCAGTTTCTGCAGGTGGTACAGTATATAGATTTGTCGTGTGTACGTAGAATAAGCGGTCGTGGACATTTATTTGACGTTTACGGGATATTTTAAACCTAGCAATTAGATTTATTTGACGTCTTGAGGCTTATGATATTTTAAAACTAGCTATGAGGTTTATTTAACGTCTTGAAGTCCAGGAGAGAGAAGGTAAATTTTGCGGGGTAGATAAAATATTTCAGAATTGAATGGTTGTTGTTAGATAAAGAGTGCCAATAATAACCCCTTCTTCTCCGCCTACTTGTATTGTTGGTGTTTTTAGTAAAGGCTGTTAGAGTTAGGCCATACACAAATCGATAACAACCCACAGTATTATCTGTGTTTTCTATCTATCGTTATAATACGACTGTGTGAAACAATACCAACAAGTGAACTGATATATTCAGGTGGAAATCGCGAGAAGTGGAGAAAAGCATGGCAGCTCTGATGATGATGATGATGATGATGATGATGATGATGATGATGATCATCATCATCATCATCATCATCATCATCATCATGATGATCATGATGATGATCATGATGATGATCATGATCATGATTATGATGATCTGAAAATAAAAAAGGACCTAATTAGATTTATTTTCCGTCTTGAGGTTCAAGATATCCATAACTATAGTCTGTTCAGAAATGAATGCCTTCATTCACGATCAATTATTTTGAAAACTGCCTGTTGCATCGTTAAGAAATTTTTCCTGCCATCTTATATTTACCCCCACCCAAGGAATATGCCTTTGATAGGTCCAAAAGCAACTTAAATCATGGAAAGCGGCGACATTTCTTTGATGTTTTGGTGAAAAACTAGTGAATTTACGCTAACAAACTTGTTTTACAATTCCGCAACCCCAATTCGGATAACAACACAAGGCGTATCCAGATTCTTATGAAAGTGGGTGCAATGTGTATGTATTATAAGTAAAGACAGAATTTACAGAGGCATGGGGTAAATAATGTGGAACCCAAATGGAATTGGACAGGAAAGTAGACAGAATATATTTCTTACTTTATATTTCATTTCCTTCTTGTTTCTTCAGCTTCTGGTTAATAGTGTGTACACAAGGAGTCATATTACTAGGATGCATTTAGCTTTTTATGTGGAGTTTGTGATGGCTTCCAAACAGCTGTGCGTTAATGTGCGTCTGAATAGTTGGAGCAAAATATCATATATATATATATATATATATATATATATATATATGATGACTGCTCTCGGTTGCATAAAATTCAATCCATCCTTTCTCCTATAGTCCTCTTCCTCTTCAACATGGCCCTCACATTTTTGCCAGTAACCTTTATCAATATTTAATAGCGCGGACTGGGTTAGTATCTTGACGTCAGACAATTTAAATGTAGTATTGTTGCTGCCACCTGTCCTTTAATTTTAGCCCACACAAGTTCTATAGGGTTTAAATGAGAATGGTACGGCGGAAGTCTCAAGCACCTATGGCCATGCTCTTCTATCAAATTGTCGATTTTATATTTCTTGTTTGTTTTGCGCCTGCTTTACATAGGACAACAATTATAGCTTACAACACGTTTCTGGAAATGGTATGTTTTCCCTTCGGAGCCATATCTTTACTGCTTCCTTTGTGCTCGATGCCATAGGTATTTTGTCTTCTTGGGCAACAACATTGAGATATGATGCGTTGTCCATGATTAGACAAGTCGGTCTGTCAAGGGAAGGAACTACTGTATTCTCGAGCCAGTCTCTACATACATTACCATTCATCTCATTATGATAATCCCTATTGTCTGTATGCTTTGATACGAACACGAGTCCAGCATTCTGTAGTAAGCCAATATGAGTACTACCAGCATAGGCTATGACCAAACGCTGTCCTTTACTACTGGGCACATATCGCTTTATCTTTCCATCCACTGATTGCCATTCCTTTTCCCTTGTGTGGTGCGCATTGATCCACGTTTCATCCAAATACACTATGTCATAATTTTCTTTGCGCATTTCCCTTATTTCACGTAGGTATCTGCTTCTCATGGCTCCTAAATGCGGTTGCTCGGAAAGGATATTTCTACCTCCCTTGTACTTTCTATCAGTGAAGCCTAATGTCCTTATAATTTTCCACAAAGTTGTTTTGGATAGCTCTATGTTATTGTTCTTTCTCAACCAAACCCTAAGTTTTCTTACAGTCACTGTTTCTTTAGCATCCAGCATTTGCTTTGAAGTGTACACAATTTCACATTCAATCCCATTGAACAATATTCACACATTAAAATATTAGCGATAAATTGTAAGATTTATTTATATAATCACGTTTCATGAAAGCACACATTGACGACACCTCTGAACACTCCCATTTAACTGCACGCCTTTCTTGCCATAGTGTGTACCACGAGAAGATTTCTTTTAAAAAGCGCTGATGTGTCTGGGTGAAGGTGTAATACATTTAAAAATATGGACTTAATCCCTGACCCGTAAATTATATACCACATGTAAACAAACATTGAAATCTGCTGTACACTCTCCAGAACAAAATATTTTTGTTGGGTGGACATAATGATAAGGTTATATGCTAAATCTCATCATTTTCCCTCAGTTGGTTACTGAGATATGGATGTTTATATGTAGGCACCCAAATGTGAACAGACTATAGTAATGAGATGTATGTCGGCTCGCAACCATATTTATTTGAATTCTTGAAATTCAGGATATCATCAACTAGCAATGAGATTTATTTGACTTCTTTAGGTTCAGAACATCGTCATCTAGCAATGAACATGTCATGAAAATATTGGTATTATTCAACGTAATCCCCATCACCTTGTGCGGCTTTATGCCATCAGGGGGATTGAGTGGTCTCGATGTATGGTGTCCGCCTCGAGTGCTGCAGGTCCCGGGTTCAAGCCCCTGAGGCAGGAATTTTTTTTCACGTGGACTTCTAGTAACAAAATTTCCCCTGGTCTCTGGGTAGTGAGATCGGAAGCCCGTGTGTATTGTTGCGCACGTAAAAAGTCCCTTGGCAGTTGGTAATCGAAAAGAGTAGCCTAACGGAGCTGCCCGGGCAAAATTGTGAGTTTAAAAAATCTACCCAAAGTATTTCAGGACCCTCGCCGGTGCTACGGAGGTCGTGCACTGAGCTGAGATTCTCCGGATTCAGGCTTGAGTTAGGAGTAGAACGGGGCACTAATGGGTTACACCTGTGGCCGTTTTGTTGATCCGTCGACTAAACTTAAACGGCTTTATGCCAGCGTAAAACAACTGCATGCATTCCTTGCCCGTATCAGATTTTGTCTTGATCATGTAGCCATTTCTTGGCTGCATGCATCACTCCTTCATCTTCTTTACACCTTATTCGACGGAATGGATCTTTAAGTGGACCAAACTGATGAAAATCAGAGGGTGCCATATTGGGACAATAGAATGAGTGATACAGTCCAACCTAATTCGTGATTGCTCTCCGTGTTGCTAGTCTTGTGTGAGGGCGAGCATTGTCGTAAAGGAGAATACACACACTTAGTATTATTTATCGCTCACAGAAGAAGAAGAAGGAAATAGAGATTAGAAGACGCACTAGACAACATAAATTTTTGAATGCTATAATTAGTATAATAGTTACCGACCGGGATCGAACCTGTCGCCTCCAAATGACGAAGGCGCTTCGCTGCAGGAACAAGTGTACTTCGACGCACGACAAGCTAGACACAGCTAGCTAGATACTTCGTGCGTCGAAGTACACTTGTTCCTGCAGCGAAGCGCCGTCGTCATTTGGAGGCGACAGGTTCGATCCCGGTCGGTAACTATTATAGCATTCAAAAATGTATGTTGTCTAGTGCGTCTTCTAATCTCTATTTCCTTCTTCTTCTTCTGTGAGCGCTAAATAATACTAAGTGTGTGTATTTATGTAATCGTCTTAGTAGCCTCACGGTTCTCTCCATTTATTTCTTGTGTTTACGTAAAGGAGAAACAAATCTGCAGGATTCTTGTCGGTCGAACTCTTTAGCCACAGAGCCGACAGAAAGCAGTGGAAAATTGCTGAACTAACATTGCCTAGTAAGTCACAAACCGCTAATAAATGTTGAGGTTGAATGCAACATCCTGTAAACGAAATGGATGGAACTTTTTTTTTAAACTTCATCTAAATAGATTCTATCCAAGCTGGCAGGCTCTATCTATCCGGTTTTCTTTCAACAATGTTGCCTAGGCAAATTACTGAACTAACATTGTCTAGTAAGTCACACACAGCCATTAAATGTCGAGGTTGAATGCAACATTCTGTAAACAACATGCATAGAACTTTTTTAAAACTTCCTCTAAATAGATTCTACCAAAATCCGTCCGGTTTTCTTTCATAACAGTTATGCCAGGGCATGGCCTACACTTTGCCGTTTCCAATTGCGGTGAGATCTTTATTATGCACAATTTGCACACGAGATCGTCCGTTCTTCGCCCTTTTGCGAATAGGCTAGGTATCAGATCTCGCTACCCATAAGATCAGTGGGAGTTGTGATTACTATTAAAAACTAATGTTTTGGTAAAAATGTCCTGCCATATACCAAGAATCTAATCACGCAATGTCTGAACCTTGCAGACACCATACCGTCTCAGCCGCGTCTGTGCTTATCAAAAATCAATATCATATTCAGAACAAAAAAAGACACGCATTTATTCAGGCAGAGTGTCAAAAGAAAGTAAACTGTGCGAAGGTGAAACAAGCAATCCTGTGCACGGAGAAAGGGAGGGGGGAGTAGAGAATGTAAAATGACATAATAATCACAAGCCGATTCAACGTAACAACCTGAACTTGTTCTACAAGCAGGTAATCTTAGCACACAATCTGTATAGCAGTGGCAAGTCTGACAACATTTTGCTGCTTTCTGTCTGACACCCCGCACCCCTACCGCAACTAATACAGTTTTCACTATTGCAAAGACTCCCGCCCTTCTAGTCGGTACCCGTCTTTCACTTTACCGACACGCCTCTGACAGTAGCGCATGTACGACTATAAAGTATAACATTACCCGCGTTTGTGTGTTTGTCGTAGCTACGACACTTGTTCGTAGGGGAACTCGAGCTTGCATTTGTTTCGAATCTGTGAAAGGTATATAGTTATGTATGGTTCAGTTTTGCATTGTTTATATGTGACAGCTACTGCTCCGAGGTGTTATAGGCGCTATAATTTTCTGTTCCCGTCAAGGTAATACTGTTTTCCCACATACACATATATTTGTTTGTTAAGACTTTTCTTCGTGTTTTCTTAGTTTTCTTGTTGTTGTTGTTGTTGTTGTTGTTGTTGTTGTTGTTGTTGTTCTTCTTCTTCTTCTTCTTCTTCTTCTTCTTCTTCTTCTTCTTCTTCTTCTTCTTCTTCTTCTTCTTCTTCTTCTTCTTCTTCTCTACTGCCAATCATTTCTAATTATGATGTTCCTCCATGCGATGATGTCACTTGTCTAGCATCTTCTCTCTGTTTCTTCCCTTGCCTCTGTTCTCCTCCAATGTTCTTGTTGTCACGACATACTCCAGCTTGACCTTTCTCATGACATGTTCAAAGAATGTGGACGCGTTCTTCTGACGCCAGTAATCAGTTATCTCTATGTGTCGTCAACACTTTTTCTATCCACCAACACTGGTCTCATCATTCTTCTAAAAAACCACAACTCCCCAGCTTTGATGTGCTTCTCACTTGCCTGCTAATTGTCTATGATTAAATTCCCTACATCAAGATTGGTTCAATATAGCACTTGTGAACTCTTTTCCTAACTTAAATTAACAAAGATATTTTGCAGATAATATTATTCATCTTGTGAAATGCTATCTTTGCGTAGTTTATTCTCCATTACTATACTCTAAAGACATGTGCTCCACTATTAATCAGCGAAGTTTACCAAGTTTAGTCCACTGTGCAGTATGTGCTTTTAAATGTAAACATGTAATATTTCAACGTAAACTCACCGGGGATGTGCTTGTATTGTTCATTGATCAGATGCTAATCGGTAGTGTTTATCTCCACAATGTATGTTTCAAAATGCTATCCATTCTAATTTGTTAACTGTTTCGTGCCGTTGTAGAAAAGCGATTAGTTCGCTTGTATACCAGGTCAGTGGTCTAGGTTTAATCCCCAGCATGTATTCCCCTGGACACTGGATTGCTGGCAATGACATATATCAAACACGAGGGAGAGACATTGCCTTCCCAGGCCTCTTCCCTGCCAGCACGTATGTACAATGCTGACTCATCACACGGTTACATCCTAATATACATTTCCACAGATGTAAAGTACCAGTACCACTCTTGCACACACCCCGCTGGATTCTATACAAGGATAGAGAACGAGGAGTTATGCACTAGTCTCAACGGAGATGGCACTTTGGTACCAAATCAGAAGAACAGTCTCTACACCAACTTCACTGGGATGGATGCAAGACCTTTCTGGGTTTGACGACCTGGACCCCATTGCATCGAACTAAAGAAAAGGGTTTAAAATAAAGAGGGTCGACTTCAGCGCACCGGGTTTGATCCCATATGGTTCGGGCTCTTTCTGCAGGATGACCAGCCGAAAGCATAGCACAAAGCATGAACTCCGTAGTTCCAGTGATGACCCCCAGGATTATCCGCAAAATTTCCACTCGTGAATCGAACGACGTAGTACCGGAATCGAATCCACAACCTTCGGAGCGGCAGGCGGGGGGGGGGGGGGGGGATGCGTAACTACTTCACCACGGAGGCTCCCTGCATCGACCTAAAGCTCGGTCCTCTGACTCGCATGGGAATACCCAATGTGCGGGGATGTCAATCATGATAACATAATATAACATAATATAACATAACATAGCATAGCATAACATAACATAACATAACATAAAAGGTTAGTTGCATATCCTATACACAGCTGCGCGAGATTCGGCAGCGGATCGCGTCGAATTGGTTACTTACGGAGGGTATGTGAGCCGGTCGTTCAGAAATAAATGGCAAACTACTGAACGTAAAACTTGCCAAGACATCAACAGCAGCTGAAACATGCTGATGCTGACTGCAATTTCCTGTAAAGGATGTGCGAAAATAAATCCTATACAGGACTTAGCAGTCAACGTCAGCATGTTTTTGGATGTTCATGATTTCTTGGCAAGTTTACGTTCAGTACTTTGCCATTGTTTTCTAACGACCGGCACTCAAACCATTTTCAGAAATATTTTTGCCATTTTGCAGGCAATATAACATAACATTCAAACTCGCGGTCTTCCGGGCGATTCACAACCATCCAATCAACCAATCATCAACTTCCGCAGGATTCTCTGTATCCGACCCTTATGGCTCTGGGGTCGACCCAGCCTCGCACACATTCGTGCTGGGTCATTTCTGGGAATCATCCAGGAAGGAATAGACGTGGAAGGGAACTGGCATCCTGGCTTCATTTATATCGTGGATTGGAACACTCGAAGGTTTCACACCCCAGTGGTAGCATCTACTCTGTCGCTTCCTTTACCTTTGCCCTTTCTCGCGCTTTGAGCCCTGGCCATGCGGGTGTACGAGGGAATGAACAGGCTGATAGGCTAGCAGGGAAGGCACCTCTTGGTGGTATTTTGCCTATGGACAAGGGGGAGGTGGCCGTGCGCTTGTGGGACCAGGTGGATAAGGCGGAGGAACAGATTGAGAACCCATATGTGAAAAGAATGAGATTACGGTGATCGGCAGGGGTTCTGGAAGAATCTCAAAACTGAGAGGGAAGACCAGGAGAACTTTTAATCAGATAGCGGTGGGAACGATTAGTAGTATGACTCTTCGTTGGCTGTTGAACGAGGGGGCGGAGCAGTATGGGAATGTCCTGAGTGCAGAGATGTCGGTTCTTAACTCAACTCAACTCGCGCTTTGAATCATTCTTGTCTGACATTATGTGGACAATTTTGCAAGAAGACTAAACCATTGATGCGGCGGTCTTTGCTCAAGATGTTTACGAAGGATTTCAGGTCAGAGAAGAGACATGTGCGGCCGCCATAGACTTAGAGGACGCATATAACAGAGTATCTTTCGAGCACTTGATGCAAATCCTCCTCAGACTGAAAGTGCACCCTCACCTTGTACGATGGATAGCTGCAGTTCTACTCCAAAGGAAGGTGGTGCTAAGATGCGGGAGTTGGTCTTCTGAGCCGATAACGATATGTCCAGGATTGCCGCAGGGTTCACCACTGTCACCAGTACTATTCAACGTGTATACGGTGCCGATCACTGAACAACAGTTGGATGGGAGGGGTAGGACTCTATCATTCGTTGACGACATCCTCGTGTATCGACAGGGTCGAGATAGACAGGCGGTTGCCAACTATATGCAGGGCGAACTAGATCGAATTTCCTCATGGTGTGCTGATGCTGATGCCCTTGTCAACCCTGCAAAGGCAACGGTTACATGGTTCTCACTAAACAACCATATTGTGAAAACAGACCTGCCGGCAGTGAGAATGGATGGGAGCATTCTGAGTAGAACCCAGTCAATGACATATCTTGGCGTGAGGCTTGATCGTAGCCTGTCCTTCAGAGATCATGTCGATTATGTCATAACGAAGGCCCGAAAAGGTTTGGCAGCAATGAGAGTCATGGCGACTGCCAATATCGAGCAAAGACTTCTATTACTTCTGTT
The DNA here is from genome assembly GCA_963921405.1 of Cepaea hortensis. Lineage (NCBI taxonomy): Eukaryota > Metazoa > Mollusca > Gastropoda > Stylommatophora > Helicidae > Cepaea > Cepaea hortensis. Next base: position 137,956,841 of record OY992878.1, read on the forward strand.
CCAAGGACTTGTGCTTTCACGCATCGAGTATGCCCTGGCCATCCTCACTGTCAGCCCTACACAGATTGGAAGACTTGAAAAGGTACAAAACGAAGCCATGCGCATCATTTTGGGCTGCACGAGAGACACCAGCTGTGTAGCAATGAGATACCTCCTTGACTTCCCGACAATGGAACACAGGATCAAGATCTGGAGAGCTCGTGCATACTTAAAAATAAGTGCAGATGAGCAGCACCCTCTGCATGACGCTGTATTCAGAGAAAAGGGTGACAGGCTAAAGAGGGGCAAATCATGGATGGGTCGGGCGGAAGATGTCGCCGGACAGGTCTGCAGTCTTACCAGTATCAACCCCGGCAAGGAATGGGTGCCGGTGCCTCCAGCTTTTAAGTGTACCTTCTCCTGCATTATCACACTCGACAGACGGTGCAGAGAGCAGAACCCTGCCGCTGTCAATGCAGAGGTTAACGCGCTCATCTATGATCACTCAGATAGCCCCGAAGTGCTCATCTATACAGATGGATCTGTTGTAAAGCAGCAGAGAAGTGCGTGGGCATTTACAGCCCGTTCAGCGGGCCGAACCGTTCAAGAATCCAGTGGTGCCCACTCTATGACCACGAGCAGCATGACGATGGAGGTGATGGCAGTTACACAGGCTTTCATATGGCTGGAATCACAGCATTATACCAACGTGTGTGTACTAAGTGATTCAATGAGCATGATTCAGAAGGTCGAAGCTGGATCTGTACGTAGACAGTGGACTGAGTCGCTGCGGAAGTCTGTTGTCCGCAAAGTCACCTTCATCTTCGTCCCGGGACATGCGGGAGTCGAGGGAAATGAACGAGCTGATAAATTGGCTGGCTCTGCACCCCCTGTAGATGGCCAGCCCATGGATCGTGCCGATGTTATTAACGCCCTTAAAGATATGGCGAGAACAGAGGATTTTGACGCCAGTGATTCCACATCGCTTTCCAGGATGAAAGACCTGGGAGTAAGAATCGGCACAGCCAGACGCGAGAGGTACATCGGGAAAACAAAGCGTCTCGTCAACCAACACAGAACTGGCACTATTAGCCACCGGACGCTGATGCATATGCTGGGGGGAGGATCTGAGCATCTATGGACATGTCCGGAGTGCAACGAAGATACCCCAACTGATAACTAACTAACTAACTAATCTCCTGCTTTTAACTGTATCAGTGGTGGCCAGCGTGGCTGAATGGATAATAGCGTTCGCTCTAAAATTTCCGGTGTGCTGATGCCGAGGTAGCGGGCTCAACCCCTAGACCGGTCCTTGACTTGGGAACGTACATTAGAAGTACCTCAGAAGTCGGAGTGGGTTGACCTGATGACGAGGGACACTGGTAATAGGGAAAGCTAACCCTCACGCAACAATCAGTCTATTGTGGAGTAGGCTGGAGTTGAAAGCTAACGAACGAGAAATAAATAAACACTGCACCAATCTGGCCAGTCATATCATCGCAAGTAACCAGATTTTTCGTTCCTGCTTTGGGTGTATTTTTTTTTTTTTTGTTGCTACATATATGTCTGACATGGGCAACAACTACAAGATATCAGTATAGTTATTGGTTTACAATCTTCATACTTAATATGCTTTTAGTAAGGCTGCTTCTACCCTTTTACCACCCTTGTACGACATTTACCCATCGTCTGTTTAAACGATTCAGAAAAATGTATAACTCTTCGACTTCGTGTAGTTTTGTGTTTTCTTGCAGCCTATCCTCCCTTTATTTTGTAGGTTATTTATCTGCAGGGAATGTCATTTCATCTATTTCACATTTCTCTTTGCTGTACACTCACAAAAGACTACGTGAAAAGCAAAATAACATGCAGCGGACTACAATTCACAAAGGTGAAGAGTATGGAGAAAACCATGAAAGCTGAGACACATACAACTGAAATAATGGAGATACAGCTGAAGCCGATATTCCTAAATAAACAGCTGTAAAAGTCAATTGATACAATCTTAACTTTCACTGGGAATGTAATGGTTACAAGATTGTTGCATGTCCGTTAGAGGACGTCGCAATACACCCCAGAATTTATTTGGCTGTTTGTGATTTTGCCTAAATTGCTAGGGTTGATTAGGACGTCCTGCAACTAAGAGTTTAATATTGTATGACCTTGTAGGGCGTTGCCATCAACGCCGGGTTGATTCTCTAGACAATTTAACGTACAGTGGCGTGCCGTTGCCGTCAACGCCGGGTTGATTCTCTAGACAATTTAACGTACAGTGGCGTGCCGTTGCCATCAACGCCGGGTTGATTCTCTAGACAATTTAACGTACAGTGGCGTGCCGTTGCCATCAACGCCGGGTTGATTCTCTAGACAATTTAACGTACAGTGGCGTGCCGTTGCCATCAACGCCGGGTTGATTCTCTAGACAATTTAACGTACAGTGGCGTGCCGTTGCTGTCTGAACGACAAATCAACGTTGAACTCCCGCTGACCGGTGTCGGGCATGAGCTCACTGTCCCGCCGTCAGCGCAGTGGAATTGTAAACACGAGTGATTTAAACCTCTCGGCCACGCCATTACACTGCTAGTGCTGCTGAACGCGAGATTCCTCAACGCCAGTCGGCAAGACACTTGATGTCGACGATGATGCATAGACTAGGGTTGCCAGATTATGTAACTGAGAAACCGGTACGTTTCTTTAAGAATTAAATATGTTACACAGATTAATATTATCACCCATCATCATTACGTGCACTGCCAACAGGCGTATGCGTTCGTGACTTTCCAGAGGTCTCTTTGTTTGGTGTTCCTAACCAACCCTGTTGATGGTTTTCCTGCATGTCACAGTCTCAGTCCATTTAGTTAGCATCATTTCTCTCGTTGATCATCATACCGGCTGTAGAGATCACCATGGCCGAATGTCTCGTTAATATCTCGGCTCTGTCTCTCTCTCTCTCTCTCTCTCTCTCTCTGTCTCTCTCTCTGTCTGTCTCTCTCTCTCTCTCTCTCTCTCTCTCTCTCTCTCTCTCTCTTCCATTTCTCTCGGTCTGCCTCTGCCTCTTACCCCACTCGTCTTTCCAATCCATGTTTTCCAGTCCCTCTTTTCTCATAATATGAAAAAAGAACGTTGTTTGTCTCTTTCTTATTGTTGTGTATAATGTTCTACTTTCAGTATACTCGTTCAGGCAATTGCTGTTGGTTATTCTGGTAGTTGGTTGGTTATTCATGGTATTCGCAACATTCACCTCTGAAGTCACTCTTCGTTGCTCCAAGCTATTCCTACTTTGTTCATTCGCGTTCCATGATCCGTTGCCATACAGTACATCAGGTTCTATGTAACCTGCCATCACTCTCTTTCTTACTTTCAGTGATACTGACTTATTGCATAAAATATGTTTCATTTTCTGAAATGTAGCTTTTGCTTGACATCTTCTGCTCTTATTTTCTGTCGCTGGTTATGCAGTTCTACATGCTGTATTTTTGATAACTGTGTAGTGTTTGAAAATATTGCCGGTCCAAGTTTTGTATTTACCTATTATGTTGTATGAACTTTTCAGAGGGTGAATACAAGATTTGGACAGGCAATATTTTCAAACACTCCACAGTCATTAAAAATACACCCTGTAACAAGTGAAAATCGAAATATTTTATTACTCAGGGGGAAAAACAGGGACAAATTAGCGTCTCAAAAGCATTTTTCGGGATAGTGAATTATTTAATAAAAATCGGGACTCTCCTTGAAAACTGGGACGTCTGGCCCTAGCTTAGACCCATCTTCTCGGTATAAATGGTTTCACTGTGTTGTGCATTGTTCTAGGTAGGGTCTGTGGATTGACATCTAGCAAACTGTTGCAGGACAATTGCCAATTATTCAAATTAAAGTACGCCCGTTTTAGGGCTGACATACGGTGCAAAATAATAACAGCTTATCCAAATTTAGAGTTCACTTCTGTGGTTCTTTAAATAACTTCTGAATTAAGTAGACCAATCCTGAGACCAGGTTTAAGCGTTTTGATACACTGGTTGTGTCAACACCGGTTATTCTTCTTTAATATTGGGTCGTGGCCAGAAATAGGTCACAATGAATAAAGTGTGTGAAACACCATTTAATTTTTGTGAAGGCGTATTATGTTAATAACGTGGGTGACGCCCGGTTTATAGCATATATTGCCAACTATATGCTGGTATCGGCTGTAGATTAATTCAACTGAAGACACAAACAGCAAGATTTGAGTTCGCAATACATGGTAATTGTTTTCACATTTACAATATATATATATATATATATATATATATATATATATATATATATATATAAAAGTTGGAGGTAATGTAATTATCTTGCTAATAATTTTATTTTTTTATAAGCTTATATAAGAGTATGATGTATTTTCGTTATTTATGATATTTTAATCATCATCATCAAGTAATGCGTAGGTAATTACACTGTGCCATGAATGCAATAATATCATGTGTATAAGAAAGTCTTTGTTGTATTTGCAATCACCTTGTAAATACACACATACGAGGGGCTCCAAATGAAAACCTTAAACGTGTGATAGAAATTATAATAACTATGCCACTGCCTTGTAACCTGTCGATATTGTTGTTAAAGATATCAACAGTAATAAGCACATGACATCATGTCCAGACGAACTCGTGACGTCATAATGACAGTTTAAAAATGGCCGCCCCACATTTGCCATGCACCAAGGAGGAGCTGCGTTCTGTTATCCGTTGTTTGATCAGTGAAGGGGTGAAACTTACAGAAATTCACCGGCAAACGAAGGTCCAGTATCTTGATACATGCCTGTCAGTCCAGCAAGTGTATGAGTGGAGTAGGAAGTTTTAAAATGTCATAACTTCTTTGACACACACACACACGCACGCACGCACGCGCGCACACACACAGAGTGTGTGTGTCCTAGCCACTTTAGTAACTTTTACTAAATTGCTCTTTAATTATATAACCTGCATAGTTGGACTGCCCGCGAGTCTTGTCAGCCAGCGTAGATAAATGCATTTTGACAAAAGATATTCCGTTGGAAAGATGAAAAATTAACAATGATCTTGTCCATGTAGAGTGATGAAATATTAAACATACATATAATAATGGGTGTTGAATGTAAACATGCATTCATTGTCATTGTAATCGCTCTGAATATTCCATAACAATATTAAATGTTTCTAGCTGGAGTAAAACTGCCATCTCCCGCCATTGAAATACCGCATTACAGCATGCGATCTTCATAATTTCAGTGTGACATTGATTGTCAACTTAAATGGTCGAAAATTACAAAATACACGCAAAAATTGATGCCAAATTTAATCATACATAGTAGAACAATGTAATACGTCTCATAAAACGGTATTTACGTGTTTACTTATCACTCAGAATAGGTAGCCTGGTTCTCCGATATAACAAGGATTCCCGATGCTCCAGAAATGCAGAACCAGTCTCAATCACCAGCATTGGCAGGATTGTCTTCCTGCTCAGTGCACTCTCTCAGCGCCGCCGTGCATTGGCTAGCACGCGTGCCTGCCGTCCCGGTGGTAATGGTTTCGAATTCGCATCGAGGCGGATGTTAAAATTTTAAATAGGCTTTCCCGGTGACCCAACCTAAAATGAATAGCAAGAAATATCTTGGGAAATAATGGCTGCCGGTATTGTTTTTTGTTTTTTTTTTTGCGCTCGCTTCCTTTGAAGTCAAGCGTAGTTCATAAACACTACTTGTAGTAGCATGGACTGAATTGTGTGTGTTGATTAGCGTTTCCTATTACCAGTGTCCCTCGCGATAAGGCGAACCGACTCCGACTTAAAAAGTACTTGTAATTTACGTCCCCAAATCAAGGACGAGAACTCAACATTTTAGTCCAACTGTACGCTATAGGGGTTGAACTCCTTACCTCGGCATCAGCACACCGGGTGTTTAACAATGCGCGTTATTATCCATTCGGCCATGGTGATCTCTACAGCCGGTATGATATCGACTAGATCACATCTCGAGTGCCGTTTGCTCTATAGAAGTATGGTGCTAGTACAGTGTGTCGTGTACGCCACGAGGGGTGTGAAACGGGCCGTTTACTTGTACTGGTACTTTTGCATGCTGTGAGGTGGATTCAGCCTCATAAAAACGGGTACTGGGTAATTTTCAGAATTCAGTGTAAAATGCCTGCGATGGATCGGCGGTAAGGGCGGGAACTGGTGGCCACAACCTCTTGATGACGTCACTTAGATTATGAGAAGGCACAACACTAGTCTTGCTAATACTACATCTACCATCATCACCATTACTACAACTACTGTTACTACTACTACTACTACTCTACTACTACTACTACTACTACTACTACTACTACTACTACTACTACTACTGCTGCTGCTTCTACTACTACTACTACTACTACTACTACTACTACTACTACTACTACTACTACTACTACTACTACTACTACCATCAGCAGAACTACTACAACTACTGTTACTACTACTAATACGGCTACTACTGCTACTACTACTACTACTACTACTACTACTACTACTACTACTACTTCTATGACTACAACCACTACGGTTATTACTAGTACTACTACTGCTGCTGCTCCTACTACTACTACTACTACTACTATTACTACTACGACTACTACTACTACTACTACTACTACTACTACTACTACTACTACTATGACTACAACCACTACGGTTATTACTAGTACTACTACTGCTGCTGCTCCTACTACTACTACTACTACTACTATTACTACTACGACTATTACTACTACTACCACTACTATTACTGCTACTGCTGCTGCCATCACTGCACCACCGTCTTCACCTCGCCTAAAGTTGATGCACTTTTGATCATTAGATTCATGATTTTTCTGATGATAATTCTATTCTATGCAGTAAACGATTTTTTTAAAAAAACCGTAATACCTACAGTTTCGTAAAGTTTAACTTTCTCCCCTATTCTCCACTCGGAACAACTCTCCACTAACATAATCTTGTTTATTTTCATATCCCAGAGTCGGAGAGAAGCTGTGCAATGTCAGAAGGAACCGTTCAGTTGCCGAAAATAACCGAAGGATTCTTGGGACCACAAGCCAAGTTCCAAGCCTACGGTTTGAGTTTAGTTTCTCACAACCAGCCAATCATCTACATGCAAGAGGACCAACCTGAGGTGGAGATCATCCTGGGCACGAAGTTGGGGACTAGGATTACCATCAAATTGGTCTCCTACGAGCGCAAGAAGGAATGTACCGAGTACTGCCTTGTTCGGTGTATGGGAAGTAACTTTTTGTTTCTCATTAGACCACCATTGCCTGGCTTCTACAAATTTCAGATGTACGCTCTTCCCAAAGACGAAGCAGGTCCTCAAATGTTGGGCGTTTACAATTATCTCATCTACTTCCCTGGTAATTTTGAAGACAAACCCTTCCCAAAGCAGTACCCTATGTGGAAAGACGGATGTTATTTAGAGGAACCGCTGAGTTTACCTCGAGGTATCAAGGATCCAATGGTGAGGTTCAAGGTTGTCGTCCCGAAAGCCAAAGACGTGCAGGTGAAGGTCGGCGAAGAGTGGAACCCTTTACAAGAGACGGAGCCGGACACCTTTGAAGGTTTCGTAGACTTTAATACTGGCTATGCCCCAGGTTCAAAAGCTAAGCTGAATGTCAAGTTTGTTGGTGACAATTATAATACTTTACTGGAATATTCACTTTAATTGCGTATCTGATATAGAGTTATAAACATTTTTACGAAAGAATTTCTGATTCAAACGCCTATGGAAAATACAATACAAAAAAAAAATGTCATTCCGTTAATCAACCGTATGGATTCGGTGTTATTTCAAAGGCATTGTATTCCAGAGAGCTTCCAATAAAGGATGAAGTGTATATTTATAAAACGCGGCTATTAGATGAAGGATATCTCGCTTGAAAATATACAACGGATACTGTTATATAACTGTGTAATATACCATATGCATTCTACACTGCAGAGTATTGAATACGTTATAACGATGTATTGCTTGTGTGTCGTGTGTGTGTGTATGTGTATTGTTGTTGTTTTGAGTTCAGCTGGCCGGAACCTCACCTTGCCAACTATAAGAAACCAGTAGTGATGTCTGTATTCAATGCCGGCAGCCGTGAAGGGTAGCGGCTAAACGCTCGCCTGCCGACCCGCAGGTCATGGGTTCGAATCAGCATCCAGGCAGATGTTTTTACTGATTCACTGCCAAAGGATAATACATCGCCAAATGCAACCTTCCATTTTGACAAAAGGACGATACATCGCCATACTAAAGTCCTCGTGTTATTTTCTTTGTTTCATGGCATCTTCGGCAATGTCAGTGTTCAGTGAACGGAAATGTACATTATAGTACTTGTTCATTTAATTGCGTACCATATTTGGCCCAAACCTAATTTTTGTTTAGCATTGAATCAGTTAAAATTGACCTGTGTTCTCAGGACGACCTGGCCTAAAATCAGCACAAGGATGTGTCTTGGGAAGCAAAGGAATGTGACGTGATGTTGATTATAGCATATAACATCCCTGGAGTGCTGATTAGTCTATAACATATAACATCCCTGGGGTGCTGATTAGTCTATCTATAACATATAACATCCCTGGAGTGCTGATTAGTCTATAACATATAACATCCCTGGAGTGCTGATTAGTCTATAACATATAACATCCCTGGAGTGCTGATTAGTCTATAACATATAACATATAACATCCCTGGAGTGCTGATTAGTCTATAGCATATAACATCCCTGGAGTGCTGATTAGTCTATAACATATAACATCCCTGGAGTGCTGATTAGTCTATAGCATATAACATCCCTGGAGTGCTGATTAGTCTATAACATATAACATCCCTGGAGTGCTGATTAGTCTATAACATATAACATCCCTGGAGTGCTGATTAGTCTATAACATATAACATCCCTGGAGTGCTGATTAGTCTATAGCATATAACATCCCTGGAGTGCTGATTAGTCTATAACATATAACATCCCTGGAGTGCTGATTAGTCTATAACATATAACATCCCTGGAGTGCTGATTAGTCTATAACATATAACATCCCTGGAGTGCTGATTAGTCTATAACATATAACATCCCTGGAGTGCTGATTAGTCTATAACATATAACATCCCTGGAGTGCTGATTAGTCTATAAAAATCTGAGTCTAGAACCATATGTCCGCTATGCATTACAATGTGTAAACATTGTGCTTTACCGTTTTCTTTTTTATGTTGGGCGCGGTCTCGCTTTGAGATTAAGTGTAGTCCATATACACTATTTCTAGCAGTGCGTGACTGAATTGTGTTTGTTGTGTAATATACCATATGCATTCTACACCACAGTCTTGAATACGTTATAAAGTATAAAGCTGTCTTGCTTGTGTTGTGTTTGGTTTGTTGTGACCACAAGATTTGATTGAGTTGAGCTTACGGAATCCTCACATTGCTAACTATAGGGTGTTGAATACGTTATAAAGCTGCCTTGCTTGTGTTGTGTTTGGCATGTCGTGACCACAAGATTTGATTGAGTTGAGCTTACGGAATCATCACATTGCTAACTATACCGTGACTATGTTTTTTAAAGTGTTTGATCTTTGCCGGACGTTGCCACCAACCCCAGCCCCAGGTTGGTTTTCTAGACAAGTTTACCTTCAGCAGTTTGCCATTGCTTTCTGACCGAGAAGTCGACGTTGAAGTCCAAACTGAGGCGTGTAGGAAACGATTTGACTACCTCGTCATCAGGGTAGGAATTATGGGATTTAACTCTTATCATGTCGGCCACGTCTACATCTACACGGTGACAATAATGTTGTATTGTGATCATCTACAAGGTGACAATAATGTTTTATTGTGGTCATCTACACGGTGACAATAATGTTGTATTGTGGTCATCTACACGGTGACAATAATGTTGTATTGTGGTCATGTACACAGTGACAATAATGTTGTATTGTGGCCATGTACACTGTGACAATAATGTTTTATTGTGGTCATGTACACAGTGACAATAATGTTGTATTGTGGTCATGTACACAGTGACAATAATGTTGTATTGTGGCCATGTACACGGTGACAATAATGTTTTATTGTGGTCATGTACACAGTGACAATAATGTTGTATTGTGGCCATGTACACGGTGACAATAATGTTGTATTGTGGTCATCTACACGGTGACAATAATGTTGTATTGTGGTCATCTACACGGTGAAAATAATGTTGTATTGTGGTAATCTGTCAAATACACGCTTCCATATACGAATTACCTTGAGTGACTCCTGATGTTTGTTATCTATACGTAACAGGTCAAGTTGTTAGCGTAAGAACAAGAGCTATGTTGCTTTCTTCTTCTGCTTCTGCTTCTTCTTCTTCTTCTTCTTCTTCTTCTTCTTCTTCTTCTTCTTCTTCTTCTTCTTTCTTCTTCTTCTTCTACTTTCTTTTATCTCTTTATATCCCAAAAGAGCATAAGCCATCAGCCAGCCTACGCCAAACCATCCGATCCTTTGCTGTTTCCTGCAGCTCTTTCCATGCCCTCCCCATATTATTTATCTCTGTCTCTAATTCTCTGTTCCGTGCATTTTTAGATCTCCCTCTATATCTTTTGCGCTGTGGGTTCCAGATGAAGGACTGTCTAGTTTTACTATTCAAAGGTGTCTACAGTGTGTATCCTGTCCAGGGCCAGCGTGTTTTCCTCACATCTTGATTCACTGGAATGTGTTTAGTACTCTCCATGAGCTTCACATTAGTGATTCTGTCACTCCACTTTGGCCCTTCTATTCTTCGCCGACGCCAGTTAATACATTTTGTGTTTATTGTTAACAATTGCTTTAGTCGTTCTATACTACAGTACCGATCTGTCATTAAAATGTGAGCATTCCAAGTTTGGTACAAAATATATACATATTTTTTTTTACATCCATAAATTTCATACTGTTACGAAGGTCCTTCCTGCTTTTATATTCTCATTTTAATAATAATATATCGTTGCTTCCGACAACGTTGTTTACGTTGCTGACCAAATAAGCGTACGATTTCGCATCTTGGAGTGAGGTTTCCCCAATGGAAATCACGTTATCATTTTCTAGATTTATTTTCATAATCTTTGTCTTTCCTCTATGAATTGTTAGATCTTATTGTTGTAGCTTGGGACGGATTCAAAGTTGTCAAAATTGACCTGGGCTTCGAGGTCGACCCAGCATAAAATGGATACCAGGAAATGTCTCGAGCCGGACGTGATACTGATCACATGACCCACCGAGTACCGATTGGTCTATACAAATATGGGTCTAACAATCTATAGAACCGTTGCCCTGATCAATCATGCAAGTAAAATTCTACTAAACATCATAATGGGAAGACTTCGTAACAAAATGGAAGAAGAAATTAACGTGGTTCAAGCTGGATTTAGACAAGGAAGAGGAACAAGAGATCACATTCTCAACATGCGTTTAATAATAGAGAAGTGCAGAGAATTTAAATCATATGCCCAATGCGCCTCGAGGCCTCTAGTCCATCTATTATTTCCACATTTCAAGTTTGAATAATCTGTGTGTGGACATGAGTTGTGTCAAGAACCGACATCATAGCACTTCAGACAGTCCCATACACCCTCCATCCTCATCTAAATTAGCCAGCGAAGAGTCCCACTATACAAAAATAAAAGTATGTCCACATTTGTTTGCCTTCATTCACGATCAATTATTTTGAAAACTGTCTGTTGCATCGTTATGAAATTTCTCCAGCCTATATTTACCCCCACCCAAGGAATATGTCTTTGAAAGGTCCCAAAACAACTTAAATCATTGAAAGCGGCAACATTCCTTTGATGTTTTTCTGAACAACTAGTGATTTCTTGCTAACAAAGTTATTTTTACGGTAATGGGAGACCTGCAAATTCTGATGACACACAAAGGCGTATCCGGATTCATATGGGAGTAGGTGCAATGAAAGAACTAGCTTAAAATCGACAGGGTCGGCTGCATTGCACCGGGTTTTTATCCCATATGGCTCAGTTTCTTTCCGCAGCGCGGAAAGCGTCGCACAAAGCACGAACTCCGTAGCTCCAGCGACGACCCTCGGGAGTCTCCGAAAAAAATGGACTCGTGAAATTAAGGACGCGGCCCGGAATCGAACATACAACCTTCGGAGACCGAGTAAGACGGCTTGACCACTTCACCACGGAGAATCCCGAGAGGGGTGCAATGTGTAATATTAGTAAAGACAGAGAATTTACAGAGGCACGGGGTAAATAATTTGTAAATTAACAGGAAAGTAGAAGGAATATATTTCTTACCTTATTTTTCATTTCCTTCTTGTTTCTTCAGCTGATGCTGATGCTGTAATGTTTAAGGCCTGCAATTCGTCTGAATAGTTGGAGCAAAATATCCCAGTAAGTGTGTACGTAGATTAAGGTCTGCGATCTGCTCAGACCTTAATCTGTGTCGGACGATTCCAGTAGGTTGATGATTGCTCTCGGTTGCATAAAATTCAATCCATCCTTTCTCCAATAGTCCTCTTCCTCTTTCAACACATGGTCCTGACGTTTTTTCCAGTAACTTTTATCAATATTTAATAGCGCGGACAGACAGACAGACAGAAAGGTAGGTGGGTGGGTGGATGGCTGGCTGGCTGGCTGGGTCGGTCGGTCGGCCGGTGGGCCGGTCGGTCGGTCGGTCGGTGGGTGGGTGGGTGGGCGGGCGGGCGGGCAGGCAGATAGATAGATAGATAGATAGATAGATAGATAGATAGATAGATAGATAGATAGATAGATAGATAGATAGATAGATAGATATTGGTCGGTCGGTCGGTCGGTCGGCCGGCCGGCAGGCAGGTAGGCAGGTAGGTAGATTAGATAGATAGATAGATAGATAGATAGATAGATAGATAGATAGATAGATAGATAGATAGATAGATAGATAGATAGATAGATAGATAGATAGATAGATAGATAGATAGATAGAAATCAAAATCAAATCAAATCAAATCAACTTTATTAGGGTCACAAATTGGGCGCGCAGGCCCGTCTTACATTCGGCCCTTCCAATCACTCGTCTTTCCTTCATCAAGAGCATTATACATTTACATAGGAAGAAAAATAAACATTGTAAAATGAATGTTGTAAACATAAACAAGGCAAATTACCATGTTATGAGGCCCATCTCCCACCTACCCATACATCACCCCACCCACACACACACCCCCACCTACCCACATACACGCACACCAAGGGACACATACATACCCCACCAACCGACCCATCCCCCTCCCGCACATCCCTCACCCACACACACTGCCCTCACATGTTCCCCCAACCAAAACACACTCGCCACCCACAAACATTCCCCCACCAACCCACACATCCCACGCCCACCCACTTACACATCCTAACCCACACATCCACTCCCCACCCACACCTCAAACCACCCATCCCCCAGCCTCATCTCCATCGACCACATATTCCCCACCCACACACACAATCCCCCACCAACCCACACATCGCACATCCACTCACACATCCCCAAACCATGGTTCCAACACCAATAGTACCAGTAGCAATCTGATTATATGTCCGTCTCGCCTTTCCTCTGAGCGTCGAGCGTCGGCCACATCCCCTCGTCGCTACTCGCTGCCTTATTCTTGCCAGACCATGATGATCCATTTGCTCCTCCGAGGTGTACACGTGCTCCCACAAGGCCACAACCACGATAGATAGATAGATAGATAGATAGATAGATAGATAGATAGATAGATAGATAGATAGATAGATAGATAGATAGATAGATAGATAGATAGATAGATAGATAGATAGATAGATAGATAGATAGATAGATAGATAGATAGATAGATAGATAGATAGATAGATAGATAGATAGATAGATAGATAGATAGATAGATAGATAGATAGATAGATAGATAGATAGATAGATAGATAGATAGATAGATAGATAGATAGATAGATAGATAGATAGATAGATAGATAGATAGATAGATAGATAGATAGATAGATAGATAGATAGATAGATAGATAGATAGATAGATAGATAGATAGATAGATAGATAGATAGATAGATAGATAGATAGATAGATAGATAGATAGATAGATAGATAGATAGATAGATAGATAGATAGATAGATAGATAGATAGATAGATAGATAGATAGATAGATAGATAGATAGATAGATAGATAGATAGATAGATAGATAGATAGATAGATAGATAGATAGATAGATAGATAGATAGATAGATAGATAGATAGATAGATAGATAGATAGATAGATAGATAGATAGATAGATAGATAGATAGATAGATAGATAGATAGATAGATAGATAGATAGATAGATAGATAGATAGATAGATAGATAGATAGATAGATAGATAGATAGATAGATAGATAGATAGATAGATAGATAGATAGATAGATAGATAGATAGATAGATAGATAGATAGATAGATAGATAGATAGATAGATAGATAGATAGATAGATAGATAGATAGATAGATAGATAGATAGATAGATAGATAGATAGATAGATAGATAGATAGATAGATAGATAGATAGATAGATAGATAGATAGATAGATAGATAGATAGATAGATAGATAGATAGATAGATAGATAGATAGATAGATAGATAGATAGATAGATAGATAGATAGATAGATAGATAGATAGATAGATAGATAGATAGATAGATAGATAGATAGATAGATAGATAGATAGATAGATAGATAGATAGATAGATAGATAGATAGATAGATAGATAGATAGATAGATCCCCGCCAGAAGACGGGCCTTGTCAGCTAGTTTATTTATATAATCACGTTTCATGAAAGAACCCCCATTTGGAGACACCTCTGAATCTTCGGGCTGTTTGTTTCAAAACGGAAATCACGTGAAAATTTTAAAAAATGCGGGGACGTCTCTTGGTGAAGCTGTAATACTGTTAAAATGATGGACGTAATCTCTAATTCGTAATTTATATACCCCATATAATCAAACTTTGAAATCTGCTGTAAAACCTCTAGAACAAAAAAATTTTTGTTGGGTGGACATAATGATAAGGTTATATACTAAATCTCATCATTTCCCCTCAGTTGGTTACTGAGATATTGAATTTTATATTGAGGCAACAAAAAAAAAACACTATAGTAAGAGTCCCACTACTAATAATAGATACCACAACATCTAGCTTAAGAATGGCGGTGGAGGCGGTCACTGCAGCTTTCCGCTGGATGGAGAATACGATACACACACACATCGTGATTGTAACTGACTCAGAAAGCATGCCGAGGAAGGTGAGGACAGGCAGGCTTCGTGCAGAGTGGCTGGCTTCGCTTCGGAGGTCACGGTTGGCAAGCATCGCCTGGATCTTTTCTCTGGGGCATGCCGGTGTGCTGTGGAATGAACAGGTGGACAGATTGGCTGGCTCTGCAAAACTTGGTGGAGTATTGATGCATGACAAGGCAGACATGGTTGTGGCCTTGTGAGAGCACGTGTACACCTCGGAGGAGCAAATGGATCATCATGGTCTGGCAAGAATAAGGCAGCGAGGAGTGACGAAGGGATCTGGCCGACGATCGACGCTCAGAGGAAAGGCGAGACGGACATATAATCAGATTGCTACTGGTACTATTGGTGTTGGAACTCTTCGCTGGCTGCTGGGGATGGGGACGGAGCGCTTATGGGAATGCCCCGAATGCTGTGATGTTGGTTCCTAGATCAATCAATCAAACCACTACTAATGTAGTAATGGTACCAGTAGCGGTCCGATTATATGTCCGTCTGGCCTTTCCTTGGGGTTTTGAGCGCCGGCCAGATCCTCTGGTAGAACAGTTTGTACAGTCAGTTAACTGATTCAATGCCGAAGGATAATATATCGCCAAATGTGACCTCCAATTTGAACAGAAGGACTATATTTCGCCATTCTAGGGTTATCGTGTTATTTGTTTTGTTCCGCAATCTTCCTCAATTTCAATGCCCAGCTGACGAGAACTACATTATATTTATAATATTTGTTTATTTGATTGTGCACGATATTTGGTCCAAAATTACTGTTTGTTTGACACTGAATCAGTTAATCAGTACTTCGATGCACTTGGCAACTTCCTCCGCTCTTTTTTGGAGCATGTTATGTTGTCTAACAAACATGAACTACTTCTATGTAATCAGCTCGTGTATTCAGGTTTGTTTGACTAACTGCGAGCGGATGAGATGCGTTCTTTATGTGTACACACCACCCTCTCTGTAAAACGAATTCGAACCCCATTGTTAGGAGAGAATAAAGGACCAGTGTTTATTTAATTACACGTGTAGGCGAGTGTATTCTGTGCACTAGCGCAGAAAATCGTGTTTTGAATACGCTATAACTTTGCAACTTGGCAAGTCACGTTACTGAGTTTCTATTTTTGTACCATATTGGCATTTTATTGGATTTCAGCAAAACGTTCAAGAGGACAATAACAAGCAGCCACAGACAGGAAAGTGTGTGTTAGATCTATAATTTTGATGTAATATACGTATATTATTGGAGATTTATTGCAAGTGACCATCCTTGTGAAGAATGAACAGTTCATCATATCCTATTGTTAAACAACTCCACGTCGAATGTACATATCGACAAACAAGGAGCATTTTAAAAATCGAAAGTTTAGATCCTGTGCTGTACTGGTAGAAAAGACCATTGGCACTGCAGGGAATTAAATCTGAGCCACTTCTGGCAAGCAAATAAACTAATAACCACATCACCGTTGCTATTTAACTCTTACAGGACTGAGCGTCAGATCTTGAGCTAGTAATGAGAAGGGGCGCAAGAACAAAGTGAACAACAAAATATATCTCAATCCAACAAACAATGGGGTAAGCATTTCCGGATGAATAAGAGCGCTCGTTCTTAAACATCCGGTGTGCTGATGCTGAGGCAGGGGGTTAAATCCCTACACCGTTCAGCTGGACTAAAATGTTGACTTCTCGTCCTTGACTTGGGGACGTAAATTACAAGTACCTCTGAAGTCGGAGTGGGTTCACCTGGTGGATATGAACACCAGTAATAGGTAACACTAATCCACACGTAAACTTCTGTTCATTGCTACTAGCGGTATCGTGTAAGGACAACGCTCGAGGTTAAAGCAAACGAAAGCAAACAATAAATAAAATAAATAAATAAATAAATAAATAAATAAATAAATAAATAAATAAATCCAACAAAAGCAAAATCAATGGCAACCGTTAAAACAAATATGCCAACAGATATATTTAGCAATGGGCAGAAATGACGAAAAGTGGCCAGTTTTAAATATTTAGGTCAGTGGTTCTCAACCTTTTTTTTGGCCCATGCACCCCTTCACCATATGTTCAGAACTTAATTACCACCCCCCCCCCTTTTCGTATTTCCTCCCTAAATTACCCCCGACCCCTATAAAGTATTAGTAAAAATGGAAGCTAAATTTAATAACACATACTAGAACAAGTCTAGACGTCTACATAAAATTTTATTTGCGGGTCTACTTACGTTATAAAACGAATTTCAGAAGGGCGGAAGTACAGAACCGTAAAGTATAGAGGGAAAAACAATATCAAGTAATCGGTTCTTGTATTAACGCGATCTTGAAATAATCTTAATCCCCCCTACCCCAGAAACCCTAAAATCCCCCCTCCCCCTCCCGGTTGAGAACCACTGATCTAGGTTAACTGCTGACGTGCTATGAAAATGTGATGACAAAAGTTAAAATAAGAACGCAGAAGAAAACAAAGCAGTTAAATCTTTTATGAATGGGAACATAAAGAAAAGTCACAGTACTAGGAGGCTGCATATTATCTGTCGCAACATTCGGTGTCAAGTTTGGATATTTAACAAAACAGTTGGAAAGTACATATGCGCTTTGGAATAAAAGCATTAAAAAAAAAAGTTGTATATCCCTTACAGGACGCTGCCGTCAACACCAGAATTTTACTGCCGTTATTGATGTCTTGGCAAGTTTTTACGTTCAGTAGTTTGCCATTACTTTCTGAACGACCGTCTCCCATACCAACACGTTAACACCAGCGGACACGGTCTGCTGCCAAATAGGTCGCCGCTATGTTTCGAACGCGGTAAGCGGCATTACGAATCTTAATTAAATTAAATTAATAAAATTACGAAAAATCATACTCATTGGAATAATAATACGCATTGGACGATAAAGTTAATAGACACATCAATTCAACAACAACTCAATAATGAAGATGATTCATTGTTAAAGCAAATAACGGAGCATTACGGGGGTGACCCGTTGCCGTGAAATTGGAACCGCGACTAACGACTAAGGCAAATAAAACTGAGGACAATGGAATGTTTTGGGCATGTAAATAAAAAAACACAAACACACACAAGGTCTGGAACAAATAAGAAGATAAGAGGGTGATTATGTGGTAGATGGATTCGAGACGTCATAGATAATTGATCCATGACAACTGCAGAGGCTGGACATCTGTCTTGTGGTAGACGCACATTTCGAAAGACTTAACAGATGTACACGCTCATACAGGTCCAGACGCTTGATTTGTGGTACTCAGCTGAGGGATATAGCTGAACGCCTCTAAGTAAAATCCCCCGGATGTGAGAGCCTGGCCGCTATCCACCTCCTGTTCTTGGAGGTTTGATGCTGAGCCGGTAGCATCTGCAGCCCACCTTGTTCCAGACGTACTGGTTACCCTTTCCTCTGGAGAAAACAAGGCAAGGCTGAGAGAGGGACCATGCTGCATGGGCAACTCATGTTCTCTTAATCCAAGCCCAGGCATTGTGCGATGGAATTCTAGCTCTAGTTCCAATCCACATACTTTCGTCTGTAAAGACGGCAAGGTGCCACTTAATATGGGGATACACAGGACATACCACAGCATGATGATGACCAGACGTCAATTACGTATGACAATTCACGGAGGCAGAAGAATGCAGCACCAGCAATCGGGAAAGCCCATTCGTTTAAGGAAAGCCTTGGTGAGACAGTCTAATCCAGGGGTCACCAAACTACGGCCTGCGCGCCGGATCCGGCCCGCGACGTCATTTCATCTGGCTTCCGACGGTACTCGAACTTGCTTGATATAACGTATGGAACACGAGACGTTGTGATACACTTTAAATGTAAATATTATGTTTAGAATAATAGGAGATCTTCACACGCGCGAAGACCTCCTGGCTGATATGTGTCTTAAATTTAATATTTTCAATTATAAATTATTGTATATTTATTTTCTTGTTTATTGTAATGTTTGCTTATTTCGCGACGTCCCAAGTCCTTCCCCGGCTCGTGGTAGCGCCGCCTACGCTCTGACTTTACCATGGTTTCCATGACAACACACACACACACACACACACACACACACACACACACACACGAGCGTGCATCTTTCCCTCCCCTAGATCCGTCCGAATTATCACTGGATTTCGGAGAAAGCTGTCATTGTTTGAAGCACAACTGGAAGGAGAAAAATTTTCTCATTTTCACTGTTTCAAAGAGTTTTACGCTACAATCGCCGAAGATGTCAACCTCGATTTTCAGAAAAAAATGATTCGTGACTTGAAGAAGCATATTTGGATAGATTTTCAGATCTTGACAGAACTGAGAGTGACATTCTTCTGTTCCAGAATCTGTTTGATTGGACCCTTGATGATATACAAGTTGAACTACAGTTGGAGTTCATTGATTTGCAAGCAAATGACTTGTTGAAAGGGAAGAACAGAGAAGGAAAACGTGTTGGATTTTACCGCTACTTACCTGATGTTAGTTTCCGAAACTTTAGAAATTTGCCGCTGGTATGGCATCAGTGTTTGGAACACCTTATGTCTGTGAACAAACATTTCTTTTAAAAAAAATGACGTATGCGAAGTCAACACACAGAACGAGATTGACTGATGAACATTTGAAAGCAATTCTCTTGATTGGATGCAACAATTCCAAACCACACATTGATGATATCTTGAAAGTCAAATATCAGTTTCACAAATCTCGCTAACCTTTTTTGCCGCTTAGTTTGTGAGATTCGGATGTGTGCACACTAGGTCTGATGTAACTATCTTTTTGCTAACTTCGCCTTCTTTGATAATTTTTTTTAGTAAATAACTATTTTGTCTTTGTTTTTTGTGCATTGCATGCCACTCACCCTTGGTTAACTTAGTTTTTCGTCTTTTTTCCCAGAGCTTTCGTTCTAGCTTGCAAATGTTATTAAAGTTAGTTGCAAATCCTTTACAGGACGTTTGCAGTTAGCACCAGCATTTTTTTCTGTTGTTGATGTCTTGGCAAGTTTACGTTCAGTAGTTTGCGATTGCTTTCTGAACGATTGGCTCCCATAACATAGCGTAAAAAACAGCGCATAACGGTCTGCTGCCAAATCGCGCGACGGGATTACGAACCGCGTACGTAGGACCTTCGCTACGGAGACCGTTGCAAGTATTGTACAGAATGAGTATGCGGCCCGCGCTCGTCATTTGGTCAATTATCCGACCCGCCGTGAAAAAAGTTTGGTGACCCCTGGTCTAATCTGTCGGCCCGCTGATCATGAGTTGGAATTCCCATCGATGTGGATGTTTTAACAGAGTCAGTGCAGATTTCGATCAAACAAAAATGAATGGCGGAAAATGGGAAGTAGGGATGTGTCTTAGTTATGGCTTAAAAGCTGTTAATATGGTAGCAGACATGTTGTATTATTTATCCAATTAAAGGGGATTGCATAAGAAAACCACTGTAAATGAGACTATGTCAGATACGGGAAGTCGCTTAAGACGATTAACATCCCATGGCACTTAATCAGTTAAATTGACCTTGGCTGCCAGGTCGACTCAGATTAAAATACGTTCCATGAAATGTTTTAGGAAGCAAAATGGGGCCGGTGTGATATTTACCTTGTGTGTCTTTTTATTTTCTTCTTGGCAGGACAGACAGTGGGGACTGGGTCTGGTTATCCCATCTGATTATGCACTGACATGTTTATACGAAGACCTAAACCTTCACACCCCTACACCAGTAACCATCATGGACTTATCGTAAACTGTACCCGACCGCCAAGAGTGAATCAAATGTGAAGCCGCAGGCACGCATTACCAATGTTCAAATACAGACAGCTGTAGGCTAGGGCACACGAACACGACATCTGAAAAGCTGAAGTATGCAGACGATGTTTAATTTAGTGCATCATTCACTGTTCATTTGTGATAGGTCCTTTGGAAGTTGTGTAATTAAGCAAGAAAATAAAACACGAATGTTGTAATACAAGTTCTCGCCAAAGTTAACTGATTCAGTGCCTGACATAACGTAGGTGTGAACCAAATATGGCGCACACTCAAATGAACAAGTTTTATCAAGTACACTAGCATACCCGGCCCGGCTTCGCCCAGTTCCTGGTGGGGAGCATCTCATTTAATTCATATAAGTAGTCATATAAGCTCCCGTTCCCGACTATCTATCTGTCTGTCTGTCTGTCTGTCTATCTGTCTGTCTGTCTGTCTGATCCGGCCGGGCTTCGCCCAGCCCCTGATGGGGAGCATCTCATTTAATTCATATAAGTAGTCATATAAGTTCCCGTTCCCGACTGTCTCTCTGTCTGTCTGTCTGCCTGTCTGTCTAATCATTTATTGGTTGCAACAACCTAGATAAACGAAGACCAACTTACAAAAAGCATTAGAAAGAGCACTTGAAAGGTCTTTACATCTTCCCCAACAATTAACTTGGGTAAATGGAGCGGCGGCAGCAACAGCAGCAGAAGAAGAAAAAGGAGGAGTAGCAGCTGGGAGGAGGAAGAGGGAGGTGGAGGAGGGAGGAGGAGGGAGGAAGAGATAGGCGGAGAGAGGAGGAGGAGGAGGGAAGAGGAGGGAGGAGTATGAGTAGGGAGGAATAGGAGGGAGGAGGAGGGATTAAGAGGAGGAGAGAGGAGGATGAGGGAGGAGGAGGGAGGAGGAGGAAGGAGGAGGTAGAGGGAGGAGGAGGCGAGAAGAGAAGGAGGGAGGAGGAGGGGAGAAGGAAGGAGGAGGGAGAAGGAGGAGGAGGAGGGGGAAGGAGGGAGGAGGAGGAAGAAGAGAGGAGGAGAAGGGAGGAGGAGTGATTAGGAGGAGGGAGGAGAGCAAGGAGAAGGGGGAGGAGGAGGAAGAGGGAGGAAGAAGGAGGAGGAGGGGGAGGGAGGAGGGGAGGAGGAGTAGGGAGGAGGAGGAAGAGGGAGGAGGAGGAAGAGGGAGGAGGAAGGAGAAGAAGGAGGGAGGATGAGGGAGGAGAAGAACGCAGAAGGAGAAGGAGGGAGAGGAGGAGGGAGGATGAGGAGGGAGGAGGATGAAGAGGGAGGAGGAGGAGGGATGTAGAGGGTGGAGGGAGGAGGAGTGAAGAGGTAGAGGGAGGAGGAGGAGGGAGGAGAGAGGATGAGGAGGGAGGAGGGGAAGGGAGTAGGAGGATGAGGAGAGAGGAGGAGAGGGAGGAGGAGGGAGGAGGAGAGGGAGGAGGGGATGGAGGAGGAGGGAGGAGTAAGGGGAGGAGGAGGAGGGAGAAAAAGGGAGGAGAAGGAGGAGGAGGGAGGAGGAGGGATGAGGGGGAGGACGTAGGAGGAGGAGGAGGGAAGAGGAGGGGGGAGGAGGAGAAGGGAGGAGGAAGGAAGAGGAGTGATTAGGAGGAGGGAGGAGGTAGGAGGAGGAAGAGGGAGGAGGAGAAGGAAGTTCCCGTTCCCGACTGTCTGTCTGTCTGTCTGTCAGTCTGTCTGCCTGTCTGTCTGTCTGTCTGACCCGGCATCACCCAGCTCCTGGTGTGGGGCATCTCATTTAATTCATATAAGTAGTCATATAAGCTCCCGTTCCCGACTATCTATCTGTCTGTCTGTCTATCTGTCTGTCTGTCTGTCTGATCCGGCCGGCTTCGCCCAGCCCCTGATGGGGAGCATCTCATTTAATTCATATAAGTAGTCATATAAGTTCCCGTTCCCGACTGTCTGTCTGTCTGTCTGTCTGTCTGTCCCTCCCTCCCTCTCTGTCTGCCTGTCTGTCTGTCTGTCTGTGTAATCATTTATTGGTTGCAGTTAGAACAACCTTAGATAAACGAAGACCAACTTACAAAAAGCATTAGAAAGAGCACTTGAAAGATCTTTACATCTTCCCCAACAATTAACTTGGGTAAATGGAGCGGTGGCAGCAGCAGAAGAAGAAAAAGGAGGAGTAGAAGCTGGGAGGAGGAAGAGGGAGGTGGAGGAGGGAGGAGGAGGAGGGAGGAAGAGATAGGCGGAGAGAGGAGGAGGAAGGAAGAGGAGGGAGGAGTAGGAGTAGGGAGGAAGGAGGAGGGATTAGGAGTAGGAGAGAAGAGGAGGAGGGAGGAGGAGGAAGGAGGTAGAGGGAGGAGGAGGAGGAGAGAGGAGGAGGAGAGAGGAGGAGGAGAGAAGAGGAGGAGGGAGGAGGGGGATAAGGGAGGAGGAGGAGGGGAGAAGGGAGGAGGAGGGAGAAGGAGGAGGGAGGATGAGGGGGGAAGGAGGGAGGAGGGAGGAGGAGAAGTGATTAGGAGGAGGAGGAGGGAGGAGGAGGGGAGGAGGAGTAGGGAGGAGGAGGAAGAGGGAGGAGGAGGGAGAAGGAAGGAGGAGGAAGGAGGAGGGAGGATGAGGGAGGAGAAGAACGCAGGAGGAGGAGGGGGAGGAGGAGGAGGGAGGAGGAGGAGGGAGGAGGTAGAGGGAGGAGGAGGAGGGAGGAGGAGGAGGGATGTGGAGGGAGTAGGAGGGAGGAGGTAGAGGGAGGAGGAGGAAAGAGGATGAGGAGGGAGGAGGAGGGATGAGGGGGGAGGAGTAAGGGGAGGAGGAGGGAGAAAAAGGGAGGAGAAGGAGGAGGAGGGATGAGGGGGACGTAGGAGGAGGAGTGAGGAGGAAGGAGTAGGAGGAGAGAGGAGGAGAAGGGAGGAGGAAGGAAGAGGAGTGATTAGGAGGAGGGAGGAGGGCGAGGAGGTAGAGGGAGGAGGGAGGAGGAGAAAGAGGGAGGAGGAGGAGGAAGGAGAGGGGGAGGGGAAGAGGAATAGGGTAGGAGGAGGAGGGGGAGAGGAGGAGGAGGAGGATTATAACGCATATGCCTGTACATAACTGCAGCGAAAAGGTGGGTCTGTCTATCTATCTGACCCGGCGTGGCTTTGCCCAGCTCCTGGCGGGGAGGGTCTCATTAAATTCATACAACAACAAAAAAGTTACTTAAAAGAATGTCCTTCCACATATTATCCATTATTTTTAATGAGAACTGTTTTTAATCACCGACATGACTGTAGGTAACTCTTTAAGCATAAAAAGATGAGTTACAATGTTATGCATTGTGCATTATTTTTATGAAAACTTTGAAATGCCTTAAAGATTGTATAATTATTTATTACAACTCATATGCCGGTACATAACTATAGAAAATGAGTTTATAAATCTTTGAAAACTATGCAACAATATGACTGTAAGCTATACAGCAATGTTATTAAAAGTTATGCCCCTTGAAATAACTTTTCTAGAGTTAAGTCCCCTCGCTGTATATAAATTACAATGTAAAATGAAAAATTAAATAATATTAAGTAAGCAGCCGATTTAACACTAAAAACATCACAGTTGGCAGCGCTAGAATGATAGGAAGATGTGTAGAAAATTTCATCTCAATCGGATGGACCGTTCGCGAACGCATAAAGGACATACATACATACGGAGATTGCCTTTTATATATAAGATTTCCATTCACTGAGCATTGAAATTGTGGAAGATACCGCGAAACGAAACAAATACCACGATGGCCCTAGTACGGCGATATATCGTTCTTCTGTCCAAATGGGAGATCACATTTGGCGATATGTTATCCTTCGTCACAGAAACTGAAGGAAATGATAGGCTGAGAAATGACAAACATGTATGGTTACAGCTGTTACGTTACTGGCATAGTCAGTATCAAAATCCCATAGGTGGCTGCAGGGTGTATTTTTAATGACTGTGGGGTTTTTGAAAATATTGCCATTCCAAATTTTGCATTTACCTTTAATGAACTCCACCAAGGATGACTTGGAACGGAAATATTGTCAAACACCCCACAGCTATTAAAATTACACCCTATATTACAGTATTAATTGTTTAAAAAGAAAAATGCTCGACATTTTGACATCATGGCACGGAGGGATCTCAGTATCTGAAATGATTGGCAGCACAAGAGACAGAAGACCGTGGACAGATATGATCACCAACGCCACACGGCGTGGACTATAAGATACAGAAGTTTCTTACAAGTAGTTATGCCGTGAGGCGAACTGATCACATACTGTTATCCCCATAATGTTTAGACCAGCCGGTCGCCTTTATGCCTCTCTGGACGATGTGATCAAAATCCCGGCCAACCATCTTTACGTCCCAGAACATTTCCTGGTACCCATTTTAGGTTGAGTAGATCTTGGAGCACAGGTCAATTAACAATACTCGCCTCTAGGGGGACTCGAACATTTTGCCACTATTTGGCAGGCAAGTATTCTAGCCACTGTGCCACCACGGCTCAAAATATCATAGTATTGCAGAAATACATTCACAAAGACGGATAGTTTCCCAAATGAAAAGAAGAGACAGATAACTGGGCAAGGTTCTGAATTACTCACATGTGGATGGTAAGTACATTGATGTCACAATTACTGACATTAGGATAGTAACTAAAGTCATAATTACCCACATTAGGATAGTTGCTTAAGTAAAGTCATAATTACTCACATTAGGATAGTGGTTATGGTAAAGTCAGAATTACTCACATTAGGAAAGTAGCTAAAGTAAGGTCAGAATTACTCACATTAGGATAAAAGCTAAAGTAAAGTCATAATTACTCACATTAGGATAGAAGCTAAAGTAAAGTAAGAATTACTCACATTAGGATAGAAGCTGAAGTAAAGTCAGAATTACTCACATTAGGATGGTAGCTTAAGTAAAGTCAGAATTACTCACATGAGGATAGTAACTAAAGTAAGGTCAGAATTATTCACATTAGGATATAAGCTAAAGTAAAGTCAGAATTACTCACATTAGGATAAAAGCTAAAGTAAAGTCAGAATTACTCACATTAGGATAGTAGCTAAAGTAAGGTCAGAATTACTCACATTAGGATATAAGCTAAAGTAAAGTCAGAATTACTCACATGAGGATAGTAGCTAAAGTAAAGTCAGAATTACTCATATTAGGATAGCAGCTATGGTAAAGTCAGGATCACTCACATTAGGATAGTAGCTATGATAAGTCAGAATTACTCACAATAGGATAGTAGCTATGGTAAAGTCAGAATTACTCACATTAGGATAATAACTAAAGTAAAGTCAGAATTACTCACATTAGAATAATATTTAAAGCCTTAGTCCCCCTTTACACGCCGCAGCCACATTGGACAAATGGTGCTATAGTGTGTGTGTTTTTTTGTTGCCTCAATATAAAATTCAATATCTCAGTAACCAACTGAGGGAAAATGATGAGATTTAGTATATAACCTTATCATTATGTCCACCCAACAAAACAATTTTTGTTCTGGAGATTTTACAGCAGATTTCAAAGTTAGTTTATATGCGGTATATTAATTACGACTTATAGATTACGTCCATGATTTTAACAGTATTACAGCTTCACCAAGACACGTCCCCGCATTTTTTAAAATTTTCACGTGATTTCCGTTTTGAAACAAACAGCGCGAAGATTCAGAGGTGTCTCCAAATGGGGGGTTCTTTCATGAAACGTGATTATATAAATAAACTAGCTGACAAGGCCCGGTTTCTGGCGGGGATCTATCTATCTATCTATCTATCTATCTATCTATCTATCTATCTATCTATCTATCTATCTATCTATCTAACTATCTATCTATCTATCTATCTATCTATCTATCTATCTGTCTGTCTTGTCTGTCTGTCTGCCTGCCTGCTTGCCTGCCGGCCGGCCGGCCCACCCACCCACCGACCGACCGACCGACCGACCCACCCACCCAGTCAGCCAGCCACCCACCCACCTACCTTTCTGCCTACCTACCTACCTAACTACCTTTCTGTATGTCTGTCTGTCTTGTCTGTCTGTCTGTCTTTCTGTCTGCCTGTCCGCGCTATTAAATATTGATAAAAGTTACTGGAAAAAACGTCAGAACCATGTGTTGAAAGAGGAAGAGGACTATTGGAGAAAGGATGGATTGAATTTTCTGCAACCGAGAGCAATCATCAACCTACTGGAATCGTCCGACACAGATTAAGGTCTGAGCAGATCGCAGACCTTAATCTACGCACACACTTACTGGGCTATTTTGCTCCAACTATTCAGACGAATTGCAGGCCCTAAACATTACAGCATCAGCATCAGCTGAAGAAACAAGAAGGACATGAAAAATAAGGTAAGAAATATATTCCTTCTACTTTCCTGTTAATTAACAAATTATTTACCCCGGGCCTCTGTAAATTCTCTGTCTTTACTAATATTACACATTGCACCCCTCTCGGGAATCTCCGTGGTGAAGTGGTCAAGCCGTCTGACTCGGGCTCCGAAGATTGTATGTTCGAATCCGGGCCGCGTCCTTCATTTCACGAGTGCATTTTTTCGGAGACTCCCGAGGGTCGTCGCTGGAACTACGGAGTTCGTGCTTTGTGCGACGCTTTCCGCGCTGCCGAAAGAAACTGAGCCATATGGAATAAAAGCCCGGTGCAATGCAGCCGACCCTGTCGATTTTAAGCTAGTTCTTTCATTGCACCCACTCCCATACGAATCCGGATACGCCTTTGTGTGTCATCAGAATTGACAGGTCTCCCATTACCGTAAAAATAACTTTGTTAACGAGAAATCACTAGTTGTTCAGCAAAACATCAAAGGAATGTCGCCGCTTTCAATGATTTAAGTTGTTTTTGGACCTATCAAAGACATATTCCTTGGGTAGGGGTAAATATAAGACGGCTGGAAAAATTTCATAACGATGCAACAGACAGTTTTCAAAATAATTGATCGTGAATGAAGGCAAACAAATGTGGACATACTATAGACTCCGATTGTGCATGCACCAAGCAGACTCGAGGGGCGGGGTAGTCAGTATCTCGCCGGTCGCCTTTACTCCTCAAGAATCTCTCTGATACCCATTTCAGGCGGGAACGACTTGGGCGCCCAGTTCAATTTTAAAATCCTCCTGGAAAAGAATTCAAATCCATGACTGTATGCCACACCCCTTGTCGGCAGGCAGGAGTCAGGCACTACACTTCCACGACCCCCTCATTCATACGTGTCTGTGAGAAATATAACATGAACGGAGACTCAAGATTGAGACATGTCAGATTCCGACAGAGACAGCGAGGCAGACAGACAGAGAGGTAGTCAGGCAGACAAACAGACAGGTAGTCAGGAAGGCAAGCAGACAGACAGACATGCAGGGCAGACAGACAGCACACAGATAGACAAATAAATAGGGCGATGTGAATTTAAGGACACGCGAGTAAAATAAAACCACTACTTGACTGAACTTTAATATTGGATTAGACCAGAACGTCCCCTCCAGGACTACTGACAATTTCACAGGGGCCACAGGTGAAAAATGTATTTTTAAAACGGGTGGGAGGAGAGGGGAAGGGGCGCAGAACAAGCCAAGGACGTCACGTCAAATCTGTGTATTACAGTGCAAATGTCATGTTGACGAATGTACACACCACACCCAATAGTTATGTCTCCATATTATGTTGTTGACGTATGTACACACCACACCCAATAGTAACTTCTCCATGTTATGTTGTTGACCTATGTACACACCACAAGCAATAGTAACTTCTCCATGTCATGTTGTTGACGTATGTACACACCACACGCAATAGTAACTTCTCCATGTCATGTTGTTGACCTATGTACACACCACACGCAATAGTAACTTCTCCATGTCATGTTGTTGACCTATGTACACACCACAAGCAATAGTAACTTCTCCATGTTATGTTTGTTTCCGGAAGTCGGACGGCTGTTGAGGATTTTACATTGATAAGATTGAACTAAGCTCCGACGTGTCAGGAATCTTACCATAACAATAGATGCGCTAGGGAAGTTTTTATTAAGGCACACACGCTTGGGTTTCACAAACAGATCCAGGTATGTTTCGGCCCGAGGCAGTGACTTTATTCTGCTGCCTTTCATTGAAGGCATTGCATTAGATCTGAACCAAATCATGTCAAGCCCCTTGTTTACTTGTTCGTGACTGGTTATACTCGTATCTTGCAGCTAATGAAATGTTTTATATGCAATGGGTTTGTCAGTCTTACTCCAACCTTCATTGGTTGCTTTTTACGGCATGAACGGGAGATCACAGTTAGTGAACAAATCATCATCATTGCACATCGGACTAATCGTCCTTAAATGCTCAGATTCCATCCCCAGTACCTCCTTCAGCGTGCAGACACTAATGACACCAGTTCTGTGTTGGTTGATTATTCTTCCTTGCCTCTCCGCATGGCGCTCTTGTCTTGCTAGCTTCACCTCGTTTGATTGTATGTTCTACAAGACTGCAAGTCCGGTAGGTTAGAGTCTTACTATTCTTTGCTTCTCTTATGGGCCCCGGCAAACCACGGGCGCATTGACTATATGAGGTGATTATTACCTCAAGCATCTTCTTCGTAGAAATATAGTTGACACCAAGGGTGCCAGAATTAAGTCAGATGTATAATGATAGACACGGGTTCCGAAAACAACAGAAACTGGAGGCAGCTGAAATCTGGTTGTGAGAATATTTGAGAAAGTCTTGGACAAGTATACCACTAATGGTGCTTGAACCTAAGACAATGTATTGGCAAACAAGGACACTAACCATTATGCCATTACATTTCATTCCCACAACAAAGTTTTCAAGAAAATAGCTTCATGTAGGTAGGGCTCAAGAAGGTATCCAGTCTGTGGCATTTTTGCCTCGAATACTGGGGGATAACATTACAACTGCTGGCAGTCCCACTGACAACTAAGAAGATCAATCAATCAAGCAGGTGCCGTCTGCACAATGAAGGTTGACTGCAGTGGCTCTCCAACACTGTCTCTCACCTTGATTGTACATTCTTTCATACTGCTATGGGAATGTCCCGAATGCTGTGATGTCGGTTCCTAAATCAATCAATCAATCATACTGCTGTTCCTCCATCTCTTGATGTTATATTTCCATTAAAGAGTGTTATGTTCAGTTCAGTTCAGCCGCGGTTCCAACATCACAGCAACGGATAGTCCCCATTATGCTCCGTTCCTGTGCCAGTGAATAACACATAAAATGTTCCTCACTGCCCCATGTGAAAAGTGGAAAAGACAGGAGTCTGGACAAACAAAAGCCCGCCCAGGCACGCTATGCGTAATGCCGCCACCAGAATGTCACCACAAAAGTCCTCCACGCAACATTCATCCTTGATGGAAGTGGCAGTCACCTTCCCAACCAGATGTTCACGTACAAAGTCTCGATATTTCTAGATGTTGTTGTTCCGTTTCTAAATGTTTTCTAGTCAGCCACGCCACTTTTTCTACAAAATGTAGTTCACGCAACAAAACAACGTAAGATGAAAAAAAAAAAAAAAAAAAACAGATGTAAAAAAAAAACATTTCACTGTACATAATGCCGATGCCAGAATGCCAAAACAAAAGTCCTCTACGAAAATACAGTTCGATGGAAACGGCAGTCATTAGAAAACAAGGCAAAAAACCGGTCACTTCTGCGTCACAACCAGCCGTCATGCATGCATATATTTCTAGATGTTCCGTTTCTAGATGTTTTCTAGCCAGCTACGCCATTTTCCGATCATGCAGTTCACACCACAACACCTTGGAGAGATGTAAAAAAAAAAACACACATTTCACTATAAATAATGCCGTCTCCAGAATGCCAAAACAACAGTCCTCCACGAAACACAGTTCATCGTCAAAGGAAACGGCAGTCAACCAGAAGACCAGCAGCCACATATTTCTGCAAAAGAAGCAAAACCGGTCAATTCTGGGACATAGCCAGCTGCCATTGCTCTGAACATGCAGTTCACGCTCCACAAACTCGGGCAGATTTAAAAGCATTTCACGAAACTCACAACTCACAGCGTCGCGCCACGCACTCAGCTAAGTAGCAAGGCGACAGAACCATAAACTACCAGTCCAACATGAGGAAAATGCGAATGCAAACGGTGGTCACGAACATTAACACTTCAGAGGCCTTAACCGTTTCACTGCCAATCCTCCGTGTTCGTGACCGGAAGTGTTATGTAAGAAGACCAATATCAAAGTACGTATCTTAAAACTTACCGGACCCTTTAACTCGCCATGAAGTATATGTGCTAGCCCTATCTTTTTATTGTCCAATCGACACTCGATGGATTATGTGGTCAGTTTCACACCAGCTGCCTTTACTGCCCATGACGTTTCCTGGTACAAACTGTAGGCTGGGTCGGCATGGCAAGACTAGATTAGCTTTTAAAATCCGCCTAGATGGAGATTTTAAAACAAAACAACCATCGAGCAAGCAGGCAAGCATGTCGGCCAATGAACTCAAAAATCGAAGCATTGCAAGAAGACAATACACAAAAGTATTTGATTACCTACAGAACAAGACAGTCGTCGCTGTTGAGTCTCGTTATGAGACTAGATGGTCTGTAGAAGACTGCGATAAACGGGAAAATCGTGGGCTTGAGCGACAGTGGTCTGAATGGGAAGGTGATGCTGGGTGGGCTGGCAGGGTGGCACAAAGGACAACCAGAGGGCTAACTTACCAAAACACGGTGAGGTCTGTGGTGAAACACTATGGCTTGGGCAGCCCGGCACGGCATATGATGATAAGCATGAATTCACCAGGATTTATTCACCAAGAACAGTGTATCGGCGCACCCGTGTGTTACCAAGGTCTATCAGGGAAGCAAAGGATGGTAACAGTGTAACCTATCAAGCATGTCGTAGGAGGCGGCTAAAGATGGTTAACATGAGACTGGCTGGCTACCTTATCCCGTACAAAATACCGGGTGTTTGTATAGTCTCACTACACTTTGTATGTAGAACAAATTTGAAAAATTAAGTACATGATGTCATCAAAACATCTGCTAAAAATGCATTACATTAGTTACAATAGTTACTGCTATGGTCTAACGCTTTTTTTTGGGGGGGGGGGAGGGAGCTGGAAAGTAACAATGAAGCATTCATTATAACAGGACATGACTGTACACGTTTCTTCATATTGCCAAATACCTTTTGCAACGTGTCTGTTGTTATTTCTTGAATAGTAATTCTGATTGCTTCTTTCGGGTCCTTAATTGTGTATACATTATTTGTGTAAACATTTCCTTTCAAGAAACTTATTCAACAAATTTCTAACCGTAATGTGATGAGGAGGTTGTTTATCAGGAAATCTTGCTATAAATCTTTGAACAACCATCCGTGTGTATCGACCGCCATTTCGAAACACTTGTTTAACGCCAAAACATAAAACAACAAGCATGCTTTCTTCCGTTGATAACTCCGTTCTGTTTGGAGTGCAAAGAATTACTCTAGCATACGACAGCCATTCGCTGCATATTGCTTCACGATGGACCATGGAGTAAATTTTTTTAAAATGATATCATGTACTTCATTTTTCAAATTTGTTCTATATATATATATATATACTATAATATACAAAGTTGTATGTCAGGTCTTAGTCAGATATGATTGAGCTACCGTATAACAGTAGACGGTACTACCTGGTTTCTGTTAGCGCCGAACGTTGGGCGGCGCTTACCAAACCCGACACCCCACATTGTGCCAACGGCTTCGGGCGGAAGAGCGCAATTGGGAGGTTACAAGCCTTACCCTGGTGCGAGGAAATGCAAGCTAAAGACAAAATTGTCATGGCAGTGCAGACCGGGCCCTAAGCCTTGGTTGGCGACTGGTCTAGGATCGAAGCTCCGACAGGCGGACAGTTAGAGCATTGCTTTGCTGATCCGGCAGCTTCTGCAGCTTGTCTTGTTCCAGATGTAGGGGTGTTACCTTTCCTCTGGAGTGAACTAGGCAGGCCGAGAGAGGGATCATGCTGCATGGGCAACACATGATCTCTATATTTTAGCCCAGGCTTTGTGCTATGGAGAGGCAATAACTCCATCCCTGGTCTTAACTGGTCTCGGAATCAAAGCGAGAGGCAACTGTTACGGGTTATAAGTCCTTGTCAGTTGGCGTAGACATGGGGCGCCACGCGTTGCCTCTGACGGTGGGAGACACCTATAGGTGTCACTGATCAGCTACCGCCCGCCTCAAGCTGTGCAGCCCCCAGCCAATTGGGTGCTGATCCGCCACAGCCTGCCTGCTTCAATGGGTGCTTGGGGCTAGGACAAAATCTGAATCGCAGGCTGTAAAACCAATGCACCAGGTACAAACAAAAATAAAAATAGAAACCTCAAGCTACGGCTTGCAACCTGGAACGTGAGAACCATGTGTCCAGGATTTTCCACTGACCAAAGAGAATCTACACAGCTAAACACAAATCTAGCCCCAGGATTAATATTATTAACACTCATGATCCTGAAAAGTGCTTTCAGTTTCAACAGCAACTTCAAGACGCTTTCACTGATACACCAGAAAATTGTACAGTAAATGAAAAGTGGGGTCAAATTAAGGAAACTCTTTATAAAACTGCCGTAGGGGTTTACGGCACTGTGGATCATAAGAGGCAGGACTGGTTTGCGGCCAACAGCGAGACTCTGCAGCCCCTGATTGATAAGAAGAAGAAAGCTCTCTTAAGAAACAAGGAAAGACCAACGCGTAACACTCTGAGTGAGCTAAGGCAAGCTAGGAAGGATGTGCAAAAGGCTGCCAGGCAGTGTGCAAATGATTATTGGATCAAGTTATGTGAGTCCATTCAAATCGCAAGTGATAAGGGAGACATAAGAAGCATGTATGAAGGAATAAAGAAAGCCTGTGGTCCAGTGATCAAAAGAAGTGCACCATTGAAAACCTTGACTGGAGAAATCATCACTGACAAGAAACGGCAGATGGACAGATGGGTAGAGCACTATTTGGAGCTTTACTCAAGTGAGACCAAACTAGCGGATGATGCCCTCAACGCCATAGAGGCTCTACCAACTCTTGACCACCTGGACACACTTCCCACCATAACAGAAGTTAGGTGTGCTATAAATGAACTTGCATCTGGCAAGGCTCCAGGTAAGGATGGGATTCCAATAGAGGTTATCAGGAGTGGGCAAGACACACTCACTCTACGGATCCACCAGCTAATAGAGCTATGCTGGAGAGAAGGACAAGTCCCACAGGATTTCAAAGATTCAAGCATCATAACACTGTACAAGAACAAGGGCGATCGGAGCGACTGCAACAACTATAGGGGTATCTCACTTCTGTGTATTGTTGGAAAAGTATTTGCCAGAATTGTTCTGCGCAGACTTCAAGTCCTAGGAGATCAAGTCTACCCCGAATCACAGTGTGGCTTTCGACAGAACCGGTCTACCACTGATATGATATTCTCATTGCGACAAATGCAAGAAAAATGCCGTGAACAGAATCAACCACTGTTTATTGCCTTCATCGACCTCACAAAGGCATTTGATTTGGTCAGTTGTGAGGGTCTGTTCAAGGCACTAAAGAAGATTGGCTGCCCACCAACTCTTCTGTCCATTGTGGAATCGTTCCACACAGGCATGAAGGGTATAATCAAGTTTGATGGTGCAACTTCTGAAGAATTTGAAATCAAGAGTGGAGTTAAGCAAGGTTGTGTACTAGCTCCCACCCTCTTTGGAATATACTTTTCACTTCTACTGAAATATGCATTTCGTGATCAGGATGGTGGTATATACATTCACTCACGCTCAGATGGCGGCCTCTACAATGCTCAGAGATTGAAGGCTAAGACCAAAATTAGGAGGGTACTGATCAGAGAGTTGCTTTTTGCAGATGATGCTGCAGTTACGACCCACTCTGAGGAAGAATTGCAATGTCTACTATCTGCATTCTCCAATGCTTGTTCTGAATTTGGTTTAACAATTAGCAAAAAGAAGACACAGATTATGTCACAAGGTGCACATGGGGTACCATCAATCTTTATTGACGACGCTGAACTAGAGATAGTAGACCATTTTACATATCTAGGATCAGTGGTTAATAGCAAATTATCCCTAGATCAGGAAATCAACATCCGGATTGGTAAGGCAGCAACAACAATGAACAGGTTAAGAAAAAGAGTCTGGGAGAACAGGAAGCTTACTGCCAAAACAAAAGTCCTTGTCTATCAAGCCTGTGTCCTTAGTACTCTTCTCTATGGCAGTGAAACCTGGACAACTTACTCACACCAAGAGAACAATTTAAACAGCTTTCATATGCGGTGTATGCGAAGAATTCTTGGTATTAAGTGGCAAGACAAAATCACAAATACTGAAGTATTGGAAAGATCAGGTTGTGTGACAGTTTATTCCATGCTCAGTCTTCGTAGACTTAGATGGATAGGACATCTTAGGAGGATGGATGATGGTAAAATACCAAAGGATATCTTTTTTGGTGAATTACAAATGGGTAAGAGATCTCAGGGTCGGCCTCTACTACGATACAAAGATGTGTGTAAGCGGGACATGATTGATACAGGCATTGATAATGCACATTGGGAGCAAGTCGCCGCTGAACGTGTTGCATGGAGGGCAAATATCAGAAATGGAATAAAGTCAAAGGAGAAAATTATTGCAGAAAAGTCACACACCAAGCGTTTGAGACGTAAGATGGTGCATGATGGTGGAAATGACCACGTGTTCAGATGCACCCACTGTGAACGGACATTTACAGCGCAAATTGGCCTTATCAGTCACACTCGCTACCGCCATAGTTAAAAGTTATTATGCCTTTTTAAAGCACAAACTATCGTCTGTCAAGACGGCAAGGTGCCAATGGAATATACAAAGTGTAGTGAGACTTTACAAACACCCTGTATGAGCAGCAATATTCAACCAGTGATGAACAGGTCCACACAGGGTTTGGTTTAAGTTGGTTGATGGAGTCTGCTCCAATGGAGGATGAACGGCAGAAAAGGGAAGTACAGTGTATTGGCAGGGTTTAACGTTTACTGATTACATGCCCGACTGCTGTAACCGTTATTGATGTAGGGTTAAGGCAGGGCCAGAAAGTGCCTTGAAGAAAACAATGATAATGTCAACCCCACGGGTTGTTTGAATGTGCCACGTTGTAATCTGGAATGTAAATAAATCTCTGGCCATGAACGTTACCGTCTGCGATATAAAAACCTCATCTTAACAGCCGACCCTCCCTATAGTATACATGTGTCTCTTCTTCATCCTCTGCGTGTGATTTTGGGTCTTCCTCTATTTTGCCCCGTGGATTCTAGACAACGGTCTTTTTAGTGATAAAACTAGCGATGAACCTTATCGTCTGCGATATAGTCCCCATCTAAACAACCGGTCTCACTGTGTCTCACGATACCTGTCAGTCTCCTAAACCTGCGGTTACAGAAGAGGGTGCACAACTTGCCAGGGGCACTTTTGTTGTTTGCTGCGACTACTCTTTGTAATCATCTGATTTTGTTGAATGCTCAATCGAAGAAGGTACTAGAAGAAGGGAAGAGAATTGTGACGGCTTCATTGTCAACCGATAAGTACATCTTAAAATTTATATTGGAACTTGTTAACAGATTAAGAAGAACAAACGAACTTTATTTTCAAATGGTCAAGAATTGGGCACGCAGCCCCGTCTGACATTCTGTCCGTATCTCTCTGCTCGCATACAATTTTTCATTCATACACTATTTATGAAGCTAAAGTTAGATAACAATGACGACAACAGAAACAATATATGCATTAAAAACGCATGGAAAATGTGTAATAATTAATAATATATATATTTTTTCCCCGCGTTTCCATCCTGTTTCAGGATATTGCGGTCAACACCAGCATCTTTCAGCTGTATGTTGATTCCTAGGCTAGATTACGCTCATCAGCACGCCACGACTTTCTGAGCGACCGGCTCCATACTCTCATAAGTCACTGGCGCGACTCGAACCGCTTCCAATTCTCGTGCGCTCACGTCAACCACGAGAGTATTCGGGGTTACGGAGAAAGCTGCTAACCTCTCGGCCAGGGAGATCGGCAATCAATAATATATGACTCACTAAAACTAAACGTTGATATGGCAATTATAATTAGCTAAGGTAGGTGGCCGACCTCCCTGGCCTGGGTGTTAACGTCTTTCGCCGTAATCCCGCGTATTCTCGCGAGTAACTTAACCTACGCGAGAATCGGTAGCGGTTCTCGCCGCGTTGGTAACTTACGGGGTATGTGAGCCGGTCGCTCAGAAAGCAATGGCAAACTACTGGGCGTAATCTTGCCTAGTACATCAACAGCAGCTGAAAAATGCTGATGTTGACGGCAGCGTCCTGTAATGGATATGCAAAAAACAAAAAAGGTAGATGTATCCTACCACAGATAGGAGAATGTTTACTATATAGATGGAGAGTCTTCTCTGCGGGTAGTAATGAGTGTAACGTTTTGTAAAGAACTTATTATGCGAACAAACATAGCCTTTTATACTTCTTAAATCCCGTGGCGAAGGAGATCCACGGACGCAGTTCGAAATCCCGCATACTCGTGTTCGAAACACAGCTGTATTGTTTTTTTTATTAAATGGTATGGGTGCCAGTCGTTCAGAAAGCAATGGCAAACTAATGAACGTAAACTTGCCCAGGAATATCGAACAGCCAAGAAATGCTGGGGTTGACGGCTACGTCCTGTATAAGGACATGCAACTAACTTTTTTTATTTTCATTCTTACATCGTTGCCAGAGTTAACTTGATTGTACGAGTATTTGTATGTTTAACAGAGATTTTAAAAAAAAAGAGACAAACGGTGTTCTATTGTCATATAATGTATAGAGAGGCTTTGGAGAGCATCTCTCTCTCTCTCTCTCTAGCTGTGTGTGTGTGTGTGCGTGCGCGCGCGAGCGTGCGTGTGTGTGTGTGATTTTATATTTTAAAATGTATTCTCCGTTCACACATTGGTGCAATGTGTGTTAGTATCATGATGTTTATTCCCCTGGAACATATTGTGTCTATGTGAGCTATAACATATGTCTGTGTGTTTGTTGCTCTTTCTGCGGGATCTTAATGGCGTAACCTTTTCGTCTCATTCTGTACTGCTATATCCTGTTGCAGTCACTGCCTTCCTGGCACATTGTCATTTCAGATAGAAACACACATGCATAATTACCCGGATTATAACCCAATTATTGACTGTATAATTTTAGTAAAGGATCCCTTTCATTGCATGACCGCCATAGCACTGCGGGGTTCCCAGTGTGTGTGTATATCACAATTACACACGCTATATAATTTGTGAGTAGGTTTTTGTAATTGTTAAAACTCTACCGGGGCAGCAGTCTATTCTAAATGCTAGTTTCTATTTCCAACTCATCATCATCATGTGCTATGCCAGCTGACGCAGGCGTTAATGTCTCTCCACAGATCTTGGACTTTGGTATTCTAGATCAACCCTGTTGATGATATTCCTCCATGTCAATGTCTCGGTCCATCCAGCATAATTTCTCGTGATCCCCCTCTGCCTCTTTTCCCCTGTTATCTTTCCAGTTGTCACGATGTATTCCAGTGCCTCTCTTCTCATCACATGACCAGAAAAAGTTGTTCGTCTCTGTCTTATTATTGTATATACGTTCTAGTTTCATGAGCCTCTTTCAGGCAACCGTATTTCCAACTATTCAGGGATTTCTAACGTGCGCACGGAGCAGGCCGAGCCTCGTGAGAGAACTAGACATAGCCCAGCGAATCGAGTGAAAGACACTGGCGTTGGGTAGGGCACACTTTGAGGAAATCTGATAACACTCTAAATAGAAAGTCATACCTCAGAAGTCGGAGTGGGTTCTCCTGTTGGCCAGGGGCACTGGTAATAGGAAAAACTAATCCACGCACAAAAAAATCAGTCCAGTGCGCTAGAAGCTCGTGTTTGAACTACGCTTGCGTTCAAAGAGCGAGCGCAAAAACTAACAAACAAACAAAAAACTAGAAAGTTCTTTCTCTGGAACCCACGGAACAAATTAAATCGAGGTAGTCGTGAGGAACTTTAAAATTCACCTGAGCTCCAAGATTTAAAATTCACATGAGCTCCCAGATTTAAAATTCACCTGAGCTCCCAGAGCGACTCGGCGTAAAACGGGTACCGGGAAATATTTGGGGAAGTAAAGGCTGTGGATGTGATATTGATTACATCACCCTTCTAGTTGCTGTTTGGTCTATAAAAATATGGGTTGTCTATAGAAAATATAGGTTGCCGATAAAAATATGATTCAGCAATGAACTCACTCAGCAATTCAGCAGTATCCGATAAGGCCTGTGTTTGTAATGTTGACTGGGTGTGGGATAGTATCCGCCCACACGCTTGAGTTAGTATGCATGATGTGGGGTATTCTCAATCCAAATACTTGAGTTGGAGTGCAGGGTACGGAGTATTATGCTGTACGGATGGTTCAAACTCGAAGTTACCACAGTGCTGACTGTGATACAGATCATTCTTTGGTTGTTGCAAGGGTTAGACAGACCAAAAAGAATCTACACAGCTAAACACAAGTCTAGCCCCAGGATTAATATTATTAACACTCACGATCCTGGAAAGTGCTTTGAATTTCAACAGCAACTTGAGGACGCTTTCAATGATACATCAGAAAATTGTATAGTAAATGATAAATGGGGTAAACTTAAGGAAACTATTTATAAAACAGCGGTAGGGGTTTACGGCACTGTGGATCATAAGAGGCAGGACTGGTTTGCGGCAAACAGCCAGATACTGCAGCCCTTTATTGATAAAAAGAAGATAGCTCTCTTAAGAAACAAGGAAAGACCAACGCGTAACACTCTGAGTGAGCTGAAGCAAGCTAGGAAGGATGTACAAAAGGCTGCCAGGCAGTGTGCGAATGACTATTGGATCAAGTTATGTGAGTCCATTCAAATCGCAAGTGATAAGGGAAACATCAGAAGCATGTATGAAGGGATAAAGAAAGCCTGTGGTCCAAGGATCAAAAGAAGTGCACCGCTAAAAACCTTGACTGGAGAAATCATCACTGATAAGAAACAGCAGATGGATAGATGGGTCGAGCACTATTTAGAGCTTTACTCAAGTGAGACCAAGCTAGCGGATGATGCCCTCAACGCCATAGAGGCCCTGCCAACTCTTGACCACCTGGACACACTTCCCACTATAACAGAAGTTAAGTGTGCTATAAATGAGCTTGCATCTGGCAAGGCTCCAGGTAAGGATGGGATTCCAATAGAGGTGATCAGGAGTGGGCAAGACACCCTCGCTCTACAGATCCACCAGCTAATAGAGCTATGCTGGCAAGAAGGACAAGTCCCACAGGATTTCAAAGATTCAAACATCATAACGCTGTACAAGAACAAGGGAGATCGGAGCGACTGCAACAATTATAGGGGTATCTCACTTCTGTGTATTGTTGGGAAAGTATTTGCCAGAATTGTCCTGCGCAGACTTCAAGTCCTGGGAGATCAAGTCTACCCCGAATCACAGTGCGGCTTCCGTCAGAACCGGTCTACCATTGATATGATATTCTCATTGCGACAGATGCAAGAAAAATGCCGGGAACAAAATCAGCCACTGTTTATTGCCTTCATCGACCTCACAAAGGCATTCGATTTGGTCAGTCGTGAGGGTCTGTTCAAAGCACTAAAGAAGATTGGCTGTCCACCAACTCTTCTGTCCATTGTGGAATCATTCCACACAGGCATGAAGGGTATAATCAAGTTTGATGGCTCAACTTCAGAAGAGTTTGAAATCAAGAGTGGAGTTAAGCAAGGTTGTGTACTATCCCCCACCCTCTTTGGGATATACTTTTCACTTCTACTGAAATATGCCTTTCGTGATCAGGATGACGGTATATACATTCACTCACGCTCAGATGGTGGCCTCTATAATGCTCAGAGATTGAAGGCCAAGACCAAAATTAGCAGGGTACTAATCAGAGAGTTGCTCTTTGCGGATGATGCTGCGATTACGACCCACTCTGAGGAAGAACTACAACACCTACTATCTGCATTCTCCAATGCTTGTTCTGAATTTGGTTTAACAATTAACAAAAAGAAGACACAGATTATGTCACAAGGTGCACATGGTGTACCATCAATCTTTATTGACGACGCCGAACTGGAGGTAGTAGACCATTTTACATATCTAGGATCATAGGTAAATAGCAAATTATCCCTCGATCAGGAAATCAACATCAGGATTGGCAAGGCAGCAACAACAATGAACATGTTAGCAAAAAGAGTCTGGGAGAACAGGAAGCTTACTGCCAAAACAAAAGTCCTCGTCTACCAAGCCTGTGTCCTTAGTACTCTTCTTTATGGCAGTGAAACCTGGACAACTTACTCACGCCAAGAGAAACGTTTAAACAGCTTTCTTATGCGGTGTCTGCGAAGAATACTTGGTATTAAGTGGCAAGACAAAATCACAAATACTGAAGTATTGGAAAGATCAGGTTGTGTGACGGTGTATTCCATGCTCAGTCTTCGTAGACTTAGATGGATAGGACACGTTAGGAGGATGGATGATGGTAGAATACCAAAGGACATCTTTTTTGGTGAATTACAGACGGGTAGGAGATCTCAGGGTCGGCCTCTACTACGATACAAAGATGTGTGTAAGCGGGACATGATTGATACAGGCATTGATAATGCACAATGGGAGCACGTCGCCGCTGAACGTGTTGCATGGAGGGCAACTATCAGAAATGGAATAAAGACAAAGGAGAAAATGATTGCAGATAAAGCACACATAGAGCGTGAGAGACGTAAGATGGTGCAAAATGGTGGAAATGACCATGTTTTCACATGCACCTACTGTGGGCAAACATTTGCAGCAAGAATTGGCCTTACCAGCCACACTCGCCACCGCCATGGATCGTAGTTATTGCCATATGACAGTTATGAAGCCTTTTTGAAGCACAATGTACCAAACTATCATCTGTCAAGACGGAAAGGTGCCAATGAATGAATGGATGGTTCAAACTTCAACACTAAACTAAATCTTGAAACTCCTTCTGCAAACGATCAGAGATACCAACATCGCATTTCACTCGTAACGAACCGAAGGTGCCACATGAGTAGCAAGTCAGATCAACTTTAAGAAAACAATACTACTTTCTATAGAACCGTCTAACGTGCAGTGGTTAGCACGCTTGCTTTCTTACCCAGTGGTCATTTCAAAAGAAAATTAACTTGAGTTCTCAGGTCTACCCAACTTAAATTTAGTAGCAGAACATGTTCTGGGAAGTAAAGAATGCCGGCGAGATTTTGTCCACACCCCAATCGTGAGCCGATTGGTATGTTCGAAATAGATCCAGCAGCATATAACTAATAGACATTAGGTGTGGACTTGAGAATCCTTGACTCGCTAGTTGCAGAGAGTGAAAACATGACATTTCCTGACCTTCAACGACGTTTTTCTACCGCCATCAACGCGTTGTGTAGATGTGTTCAAGTGCTTGTTCTTCGGCAAGCGAAGCCATTTTGTGAACATAAAATCTGGCAGTTTGGCAATGGGAAAATAATCAAAGCGAAGAACATGCAGTCTGGAAAACTTCTATTCTTTTCCTCCCAAATTGTGCTTTGGAGCAGGGAAGTATTCTGATATATATATATATATATATATATATATATATATATATATATATATATATATATATATATATATAGAGAGAGAGAGAGAGAGAGAGAGAGAGAGAGAGAGAGAGAGAGAGAGACAGAGAAAGACAGACAGACAGAGAGAGAGAGAGAGAGAGAGAGAGAGAGAGAGAGAGAGAGTGAGAGGCAGAGTGCGTAGGATGGTCGGTTTTCTTTAAAATGTCACCCCCTCCCTACCCCATTAGATAAATACCGAGCTGTATTACTGTATTATGTCGTAAATAATATTTCGTATTTCACGGAAACAAAAACAAGTACAGAGGCTTTAGAAAAACTATGAATTAAAAGAGAGTTGCAGAAGAAAATAGATAAAGAGTTAAGTGAAATATTTCGGCCACGTTAAAAGACATACTACTCTAATAAAAATCATACTGGAGGGTAAGGTTGATAAAGGCAAACGAGCAAGAGGTAGACAGCGATACAAGTGGGAAGGTAACATCAAGAGATAGACGAACAGCAGTCTGACAGATTTCTCGTACAATCATGGCGAGAGACAGTGTTGGAGGTCCATTGCAGTCAGCCTTCATTGTGGAGGCGGCAACTGATTGATTGAGATAAATACAATAAATAATCGTTGTTGATTACTAGAAAGACCCTGTATGTATATACGAAACGCAAAGAAACACGCACACGGGGAAGGGGGAGAGAGAGCGAGTGGGGGTTGGGGGTTTGGGAGGGGGAGCGAGAGAGGATGTCAGGTGAAGGAATTACTGTATTGAAAATACAGATGAGATATGCAGTAAGCAGTGAACCTGAACACTTTTCCCGGACAGCATTCCCCCGTGTGTGTGTGTAATCTTACGTCACAATCCGTTGATGACATAACCAACGTATCCAATGCAGCGGTTCTCAAGCTTTCAGAGGTAATGAACCCCTCTTCCTAACTCTGTCAGTTCTTGGCCACGCGTAATG
Source organism: Cepaea hortensis (assembly GCA_963921405.1). Lineage (NCBI taxonomy): Eukaryota > Metazoa > Mollusca > Gastropoda > Stylommatophora > Helicidae > Cepaea > Cepaea hortensis. Next base: position 138,000,418 of record OY992878.1, read on the forward strand.
TCTCTTGGCTTCCTTCCTGTAAATTCCATCTATCACTTCATGTTTAATTCTTAACTTATTTATATGTGATCAAACCTGGCTGCTTTCACGTGGTGGTGTAGTGAGCATATCCTCGCCCTGCCAGTCCAGTGGTCGTTGGTTCATTACACCATGTTGGATTTTATTCTTTAAAACTGAGCTGGCTCCCAGGATAACCTGACTTAAAATGGGTACTATGAAATGTCTTGGGACATAAATTCTGCCAGCGGGACACTGACCACATCAGCCACCGAGTCCCGGTTGATCTATACAAATCTGGGTCTAGCACCATATGCCCAACTCACATTCACACGTGTAAAAAATCTGTTTACTATTCTCAGAGCTGGCTACCCAAATGGTACAGGGTGTATTTTTAATGACTGTGCAGTGTTTGAAAATATTGCCGGTCCAAGTTTTGTATTCACCCTCTGTAAAGTTCATGCAACATAATTGGTTTATACAAAGCTTGGACCAGCAATATTTTCAAACACTGCACAGTCATTAAAAATACACCCTGTAGTTACTTCCACTGTATATATAAAATTGAAATTAATCGCCCAGCAGTTGCTAGCACTGGGTGTGAAATGTTTCATCTTCACATACGTTCTAGGTCACCACAAATGAGATGGGGTGGACAGTTCCTTTCCTTGTCATCTCTCCTTCTCTCACGATTCCCAGGTTGCTGGTACTCATTGTTTTTAAAAGCCGGATTGACCCCAGAATTGTACTTATCTGAAGAAAGAATTCTGTCAGGGTTTGAACATGGGCCATTGTTTCCACAGGCAGTTGCTCTAACCACTGTGCCAAAGTCATAAGAAGACCTAATTCTTCACAACTCTGTACCAGTACCAGCCATGATGATGTTGAATTATTCACAACTCTATAACAACACCGGACATGAGATTACTTGTGGCTTTCTTTTTTTGTCCTGAATCCCGTATTGGACATATGCCCTCAACAAATTCAAGCCAAGTCATCCTTTCTTTTGCTATATCCTGCAGCTCCCCCCTCCCCCCATGTCTTCTCAATATTATTTATCTCAATCTTTAATTCTCTTCTCTGAGTTCTTAGGTATATCTGTATGCGTGTACTCTTTGTTGTCTATCAAAGGCAGTGAAACACAATTATTTTAACACCTCTATGCCTTAGAAGTAGTTTGACCCAGCTTAGAATGGGTACCAAGACATGTTTTGGGAAGTAAAGACGGCCGGCGAGATGTTTACCGTACCACTCCGTGAGTGCCAGTTAGTCTATGTGGGTCTAGAACAATATGCCCAGTGTGTCTTGAGGTCGGTAAAAGGGTTCCTTTTTTTCCTTTTGGTCTCATCTTCACAAGCAAACACAAAACCAATGAGAGAGAGAGAGTATATAGAGCCAGCACACCAACAACTGTTTGGTATCTTCTTCACAAGCAAACATAAAACCAATAAGAGAGAGAGAGAGAGAGAGAGAGAGAGAGAGAGAGAGAGAGAGAGAGAGAGAGAGAGAGAGAGAGAGAGAGAGAGAGAGAGAGAGAAAGTATACAGAGCCAGCCACTAACCTCTACACCTATTTTGTCTCTTCTTCACAAGAACAAACTAAAATGAGAGAGCTTACAAAGTCAGCACATTAACCTCTACACACAGCTCGTTTGTCTCTTCCTCACAACCAACAAGTATACACAGCAAGAAGGCTAACACTGTATCTGTACCCCAGTTCCTTGGTCTCTTCTTCTCAAGCACACACAAAACCAACAAGAGAGAGCATGCACAGCCAGCACATTAACAGCTTTCTGTCTCTTTTTCACGAAAGAAAACAACAACAAAAACAACACAAGAGAGAGCATACAGAGCAAGCATTTATTGATAACAAGGAAGCATTTATATGAAAGAAAGGCTGCATGTTTACATGATGGAACTGCAATAGTCTAATCTAAGAACAGAAATACACAATGAACCTAGCATCAAACCACACAATAAACTAAACCACACTACATTAAATCCAACCTAACTACACAGAACTCTGTTACAAATAACTACTTCAAAGACATACATCAAACCTCTAAAACACAAAACCATTATTTTTTTAACTGTATATAGAACAAAAAATAATTATACTGATTCTCTCTTTTACACTGATTAATCAAAATTATAAATGTGTATACCCTGTATATAACTTTGTTAAAATCTGATTGGATAAATGTCCAGAGAATGTATGAGAAGAATGCTCTTCTTTTTTAGGAAAATACAAAACACAGTGCTATATATTACTGAACTTTTTGAATTTTTGTTGAAATAATATTTTAAAAATAACGAAATACATGTATATTTTGATTCAGTTATTAAAACAATTGTACGTAACCAGTTCCACCATTACATTACGATGTACAACTGGTTAAAATTGGTATTTGCAGAAGTTTACTCTAATATTGATGAATATAACGTTTTGTATATTTTGATATTTAATGATCTGGGATCAAGAAAACAAAACAGAATAAGCAACAGATATGCAGGATGATGCATACAAAGGTAGCATTCCAACAGATGAAATGCATTCTAAGCAATATACCTCTGTCTGTGAAACCACAGTGTGAGTTTTAACAATCAGTAGTGTGTCTCCATGGTGCAAGAGTTGTACAATTATCTACTATGGAAGATCGATGGTTACCCCCATACTACATTTGTCTAGTATGGAAGTTTGGTATTTTTCTCATACTACACTTGTCTACTTTATGAAGGTTGGTGTACTTTCCATAATATATTTGTCTACTTTGGAAGATCAGTGTTTTCCTCATACTATATTTGTCTACTATGAAAAGTCATTGTTCTACCCAACAGACATTATTCTTGTCTAGAAACAGCAGAGCAAATCAATGTTTGTAATTATATAAAAACAAACAACATTGCATATTGTTATACCTTAGAGAAAAAGAGGAAAGGCTTTGAATAAACAGTTAATATATGGTCCCACTTTTCAGTCTAACGACTCACTATAGACAACATGAAGTCTGAGACCTAACTCTTTCTGTCCCTGGTGGATGGTGTTTTGACTTTGTCCATTCTAAACAGTTGTTGCTTGAAAGTGCTAAGCTTGTGGGTGTAAAGTAGCTAACTTAGTAACACTATGGGGTAAAGGAGGTTACAGAAATAAACGGCATTGAGTTGATTAATGTAACAATTGATTGGAACAGAAGGGATGAAGATAACTCTGTTATGGAGTAAACAGTGAATACAAGATGCATTGCTTGGTACTGACCAAGTTCAGGTGTCTCACTATACCTTGGGTAGAAGTGGAATGACTGAATAAATAGCAGATATATGGTCCCACTTTTCAATCTCATGATTCCCTACAGATTACATGATGTCTGAGATGTTAAGATGTCTTCAGCAATTTAATCTGTCCTTATTCTTGGATAAGAGATCCACAACTATCCGAAACATGATCACACAATGTCAGAACATATTTTCAGTTGCCTGAACATATTTTCAATTGCCACGTTCAGCATGAAATATATCAGGTGTGTCCACATCCCATACATCTTACTAATGGCCGACATTATGATACTGTAATGTTAGATACTGTGTATATGTTATCCCTAATAAGAATTGACATTACAAATCATTAATATAATATGTAATATGCCAAAATGTAATACTTGACTGAAAATTAATTTATTCATGGGAGTTACATGCGACATCTTGTAATTTTATCTTCTAAAAGTACTAAAGTCGAGATTGACCAGGTTTTAATCCCATCTATCAGTCTTTCTCTGCAGAACTTCAAGCCATTTGTTGAGAGTATTGCACAAAGCATGATCTCTGTAGCTCCAGCGATGAATCCCTGGAGTCTCCTAAAAAAACTGCACTTGTGGTCTAAACGGCACAGTTCAGGGAACGAGTCTGCAACCTTCAGAGTGCTAGGCAGACAGTTTAACCACTTTGCTAGGGAGACTTTCTCCCATGGGTCATGGCTAAAAAGTATCTTTCTCCAGCTGTCTTCCATAAATTTATACATTATAAGAAGCAGAAACTACAAGTATTACACTTATTTTTATTTTCTGTTTACAATATAAAGGAATATTTTGAGTGGATATCAGTATGCATGGAAACAAGCAGAAGTAGATTGACAACACATTTAAAGCAACGTTTGTATATATTTTATAATTTAAAAAAAAAAAAACTAGAGGAATGAAATACATAAAGGTAGTAGGCGCCTTAAAATAGATATTCAAATACAATACAAGAAATAAACTGCTGAAAAAAAAACAGAGAAAGACATGAGAAAAGATCAACCCAGTAAATTTGGTCAAGCAGTGACTCCAAACATGTCATGGAATATACACAGCAGGAAATAACAAGCTTCAAAATAATAACAAACAAATTTTCACCAAGGAATTCTCACCTGTTTGCTTTTCAAGCGAGGGAAAAATGGCTGATGCCACATCTGAGGCTTGTGGTACAAGGAAGACATGACAATCATTCAACTAAATACACACTGATGAGTTATTAAAGTTGGCTAACTCAGCTGTGCTTGTACTGTCAACAGTTAACCATTTCATATGGAGTATACCACAAAACATACTTCACAATACACGTGAATCTGGTGTGTACAGGTCAGTGGGCATGTCTATATAATGCTTGTCTGCCAGCCAACAAGTCAGATAAGTTTACGTTCTCACACCAACAGTGAGTCCAACCATGTGATCTGCAAGTCCAGTTCTAATACAATGTATTGATTCCGTTACATTTTACAATAGTTTTGTATGCATTGATTAGAATTGGTTCATAAGTATTTGTGTTTATATACTGTAATAAAAAGCTAACGATAGTCTGATTGCAGAAACTACAATTAAGGTGTGAAATGAAAACATAAAAATAAAAGATAATTTTTTCATCACTTTGTCTCAATCTTATAGTTATGTATAATGTTCTATTGCCATTAGCCTCTTCTAGCCAACTGTTGTTAGCTACTATGATAGATCAAGACTTTCACAACATTCATCTCAGAAACCACAACTCCACTAGCTCCAAGCTCTTCCTAATTTATTCATTCCCATTCCCAGATTCACCCCCATACAGCAGAACAGGTTCAGTTTAACATTTCAGTTCTCTCTTTCTGACCTAGTCATCATCATCATCTTCCACTTTTGCTGTCAAGTGTCATAGGGAGGAATAATAAATTTCATGTATATGCAAAATAAAGGCTATGCTTCTGTTTCCAATCTTTTTGGAGCTCGAGAATGACTTCATCCCCAGTGGTGAAACTTTTTAGGGAGTCTACTGTAAGTCATGAAATATACTTTGAAATAAAACACAAATTTGCTGTGCTTGTATGAGAGTATGTGTATAATATGTGTTGAAATGTGAGTGTATATATATAGATATTTAGGAATGCCAGCAATAACAGGGGTTGCGAGGGAAGACAGTTGCAGATACATAAATATACCTTGTCTTAGTTATGAAAATGCTGATGAAAGGCACAATTGAAATAAATGAATCCTAGTTTCACAATACATTGGCAAATGATATAACAAAAAACTGATCCCTGGCATCATATGTTTTGGTCTCGATAAAAACACAAGCATCACATTACATTTGACAGAATCCAGATATAAGCAGTATGGTTTCACAGTTCATATACTTTCAAAGCACAGTACTACATGAAAGGGGATATTTTATATGTTATGGTGAAAAGAGCAAATGAAAAATAAATATTTCATTGAAAAGAGCAAACAAAGCAACAGAAAGTAAGCAGTAATAGGATATAAAGAGAAAAGTATATATCAGAACAGGCTCGTATGATTACAAGCTCTACAGTACAACCGCAGTATTCTATCTGATGGGCTTTGAGTAAATGACATAAATGCCATCAATGGTGACATTTGAAAATAGGCATTTAGAACATGTATTCAAGCAGAGTGGAGTAGCTGGCTTTGTCACCACCAAAGTTTGCATTGAGGGTGACCTTGACGCCGCGTCCATACAAGCCAGTCACATCAACAACTTTAGCCCATTCATCTCCCTGTGGAGAAAATCAGAAATAAAGAAATAAAAACATTTCAGGTGCAAGAAAAGCTAATGGGAAGTCCCTTAACAGACACTGCTGTTGATGGTGTGAAGCTGTGTGAATTCCGGATATTTGGATACTGTTGTTTCTTTGTCTGTTCATCATTGCCCAAGAAAACCATATTGTCATGTGTCAATCCTAAAGTCATTGTTTGTTCATCACTGCCCAAGAGAACCATATTGTCATGTGTCAATCTTAAAGTTGTCTGTTCATCACTGCCCAAGAAAACCATATTGTCATGTGTCAATCCTAAAGTCATTGTTTGTTCATCACTGCCCAAGAAAACCATATTGTCATGTGTCAATCCTAAAGTTGTTGTCTGTTCATCACTGCCCAAGAAAACCATATTGTCATGTGTCAATCCTAAAGTCATTGTCTGTTCATCACTGCCCAAGAAAACCATATTGTCATGTGTCAATCCTAAAGTCATTGTCTGTTCATCACTGCCCAAGAAAGCCACATTGTCATGTGTCAATCCTAAAGTCATTGTTTGTTCATCACTGCCCAAGAAAACCATATTGTCATGTATCAATCCTAAAGTTGTTGTCTGTTCATCACTGCCCAAGAAAACCATATTGTCATGTGTCAATCTTAAAGTTGTTGTCTGTTCATCACTGCCCAAGAAAACCATATTGTCATGTGTCAATCCTAAAGTCATTGTTTGTTCATCACTGCCCAAGAGAACCATATTGTCATGTGTCAATCTTAAAGTCGTTGTCTGTTCATCACTGCCCAAGAGAACCATATTGTCATGTGTCAATCCTAAAGTCGTCTGTTCATCACTGCCCAAGAGAACCATATTGTCATGTGTCAATCCTTAAGTCATTGTTTGTTCATCACTGCCCAAGAAAACGATATTGTCATGCGTCAATCCTAAAGTCATTGTTTGTTCATCACTGCCCAAGAGAACCATATTGTCATGTGTCAATCTTAAAGTCGTTGTCTGTTCATCACTGCCCAAGAGAACCATATTGTCATGTGTCAATCCTAAAGTCGTCTGTTCATCACTGCCCAAGAGAACCATATTGTCATGTGTCAATCCTAAAGTCATTGTTTGTTCATCACTGCCCAAGAGAACCATATTGTCATGCGTCAATCCTAAAGTCATTGTTTGTTCATCACTGCCCAAGAGAACCATATTGTCATGTGTCAATCCTGAAGTCGTTGTCTGTTCATCACTGCCCAAGAGAACCATATTGTCATGTGTCAATCTTAAAGTCATTGTTTGTTCATCACTGCCCAAGAGAACTATATTGTCATGTGTCAATCCTGAAGTCATCTGTTCATCACTGCCCAAGAGAACCATATTGTCATGTGTCAATCCTAAAGTCGTTGTCTGTTCATCACTGCCCAAGAGAACCATATTGTCATGTATCAATCCTAAAGTCGTCGTCTGTTCATCACTGCCCAAGAGAACCATATTGTCATGTATCAATCCTAAAGTCGTTGTCTGTTCATCACTGCCCAAGAAAACCATATTGTCATGTATCAATCCTAAAGTCGTTGTCTGTTCATCACTGCCCAAGAGAACCATATTGTCATGTATCAATCCTAAAGTCGTTGTCTGTTCATCACTGCCCAAGAGAACCATATTGTCATTTGTCAGTCCTAGAGTGACCAACTGCTGTAGGTGATCATGTCTCTCTACAGATCACAGTTCTTTGTATTCTGGATTAACTTTGGTGACAATATTACATCATGCTGCCATCTTAGACCATCCAGTATAATTTCACTTGGTCTGCCTCTTCTTCTCCCATTTTTCTCTCCAATCATTACAATGTTTTCCAATGCCTCTCTTTTCATTATGTGACCAAAGAAAGCTGTTTGTCTCATTCTTATCGTTGTATATAATTTGCTACTCTCAGTAACCTACCTCTTCCATGCAATCGTTAGTTACTCTGGCAGTCCAAGGTATTTGCAACCTTGTTTCAGAAAGCACATCTCTGTTGCTTTCAAGCTCTTCCTAATTTGTTCATTTACATTTTACGATTCACTGCCATACAGCAAAACAGGTTCTATATAATATTTCAGCACTCTCTTTCTGACATTCAGTGACAGTAACTTATTGAATACGATACTTTTCATTTTCTTAAATGCAACTTTTGCTTGACCTATTCTACTCTTGAACCCTTTTATGTATTTCCATCTGATGTTATGATTGCCGCTAGGTATTTAAATTTATCAAATTGGTTAACCATTTCCTTTCTATTGTTATGTCACATTTTGGTGTTATCTTTTTCTTTGATATAACCACTGGCTCAAAAGAAAGGTAAAGAATAGTAACACTGTAACCTGCCATGCATGGCATAATAAGCGACTCAAGAGAATTGGTGTGAGACTGCCTTCCTCAAAATTCAACCAATCAGGAACATGTCTACAAAGGATCTGCCATGAGGTGGCTGAGGGCCTATGCTCCACTGGGAGATGAAAGGTAGAAGCAGACGCCCTAAACAGGGTTCAGAGGTGTTTAACTAGGTCAATCTGTGCCTAGTAATATATGTTACAATGAAGGGCAAGGAGTGCTGACTCTTAATTAAGTGGTGATAATTTGTATACATACAACAAGCCTCTGTATTCAAAGTTAGTTAAGAAACATGTTTCACAGAAAGTGATGATGGCACCACAAAGATCTCTGGGTTGTGGGTTAACTTATAAGTGGGTTAAAACTCCCTTGATGGTTGGAAATAGTGAAATGTAGGCTGTAATGTTGCTGACCTGGCAAAATGCCGGAATAACAAAACTCAGTCTCTCCATAACATCATAATATTAAGCCGATGACATCAAACTCTAAAACTGTGCAAGCTGATCTGGAGAAATAAACACAGAAAACATTTAAAGACAATCTTTTGGTTTCTTCTCTCTTCTTATGGCCTCTATCTTCCATTGGAACATGGGTAAGGCAGATTCAAACTCATGACTACTGGACTGGCAGGAAAGCATCTAGGATACTGCGGCCTCCATGTGCGAGACATGGTATTATACAAAGGAAACATGCTACTGACACCAAAAGGAAATGGTCAGTCTTCGGCCGCATCACGAGAAGAGAAAAATGAATATACTGCAACAATTGTAAGGCTTCATAAAAACAGGATACACAGAATGACAGAGAGAAATAATACTAAACAGTCTTATATCATGGGATGGAGAGATGTCAGTACATCAAGTTAGTTAGTCACTGTTCCAACTTCACTGGAAAGGGTTGCACCATAACGCTCCATTCCTATGCCAGTGAATATCACATAAAATGCTCCTCAGCACCCATGTGAAAAGTGGAATAGACAGGTGTCTCAACAAACCAACAGCCCTAACAGGTATACTAAGCATAATGCAGCTGCCAGAATGCAAACACAAAAGTCTGCCACGAAAAATACAGTTCATTGCATACGGCAAACCCAGTTTTAGTTTAGCAACCGGCAGCCATAATTTTTCTTAACATGCAGTTCAAAACAGATGTAAAAGCACCCCACACAAAATTCACAGCTCACAGCATCGCTCCACGCACTCAACTCAGTAGCAGAATGATGGAACCATGCGCTACTCGTCCAACATGAGGAAAATGCATAAGCAAACTGTAGCCACAAGCATAAACACTCGAGAGGCCGTAACAGCTCAATCACTTAACCTTGATGCTGGACCGTAAGTACATTCAGTGGTACACATAACTAGAGGAACTGGGGTTGTGGAGAGACATGGTAGCCCACATCAGTCAGTGCATGGCTTGAAGAAATGAACAAGTTCTTGAACTAAATTTGACATAACCAACCGAGGATTCAAGAGATGAAGAAAAGACGCTGGTTCTGGATAGGACATACATTGAGAACACCTGAGAATAGTTTAACTAGAAAGTCCTATGTCTAGGATTCACATAGTGAATGAAATAGAAACACACACAGAAGAGGATTAGAAAACAGAGATGGATAATATGGGAAGAATGAGGTCAGCATGGCCGAATGGATAAGAATGCAGGTTCTTAAACATCTGGTGTGCTGATGATACAAAGATAGTTGGACTAAAATGTTGACTTCTCGTCCTTGACTTGGGCATGTAAATTACAAGTACCTCTGAAGTCAGAGTGGGTTCACCTAATGGTGAGGGACATTGGTAATCCACACACAAAATTCAGTCCAGCACTATTAGAAGTAGTGTGTATGGACTATGTTTGAGATCAAAGTCAACAAGTGCAAACAACAAAAATATGGGCAAGGCATGTCAAGAGCTAGGTCAGTTAGCAACAGACAGGAGGGCTTCGAGTTAGAGTCGGTCGAGGGCCTATACCGCAATGAGGGATCAAGAGTGACAGAATGACTGAAGACTGTATATGTGCTCTGACCTGTAATCTGTCGAGGTGCGTCCATTGCTGGTCAGCCACCACGGCCACAGCTTCAGCCTTAGGAATAATGACTCTGAAGTTGACACTGGTTGGCAGACGGTTCAGCTGGACTTGCTGGGCGTGCGGTCCCCTGTTGGTGGGTATCACTCCGGGCTCGTACATGAAGCAGCCTTCCTTCCACTGAGCGTATTGTTTGGGGAATGGAAACACAGCCTGTACGGAGGAGAAATCAGTCAATGTTCTAAATAATAAAATAGTCGTTCTAAAGCAGTTTCCTGCCATGGGTCTGTAATCTGATAGTGGCATCTCATTTTGCAAGCTTCAATTGTAAAAAATGTTTGCATATCCTTTACAGGTCATTGCTGTCAACATCAGCATCTTTCAGCTGATTGTTGATTTCATGGCAAGATTACGCTCAGTAGTTTGCCATTGCTTTCTGAGCAGCCGGCTCACATACCCCATAAGTTACCGACGCGATTCGAACCACTGCTGATTCTCACCGTCGTCACGTTACTTACAAGAGTATATACGAGATTACGGAAAAAAGTCGCTAACCTCTAGGCCAGGAAGCTGGCGTAGGCTTCAATGCACGGTGGAATTCTCTAAAACATACATGTCATCATATTAGAAGAACACCGTTGTTGAAAACATCTGGTTAAAAGAGTCGCTTAAAAGTCCACAGTATCAACTTCATTGCACCGGGTTTTTATCCCATATGGCTCAGTCTCTTTCCGCAGTGCAGAAAGTGTTGCCCAAAGCAAGAACTCTGTAGCTCCAGCGACAACCCCCAGGAGTCTCAGAAAATAAATGCACTTGTGAACCGAAGGAATCGAACCCACAACCTTCGGAGCCTGAGTCAAACGGCTTGACCATTTTGCTATGGAGACTCCAGACATCTGGTTAGCCAGTTCTATACTGAGATCAAGCCAGATTCTTAGCTGGAGGCAGGCACCATAACCACTTAGCCATGGCTCCCCGAACTGAGAAAATGAAGACAAATAAATATTAATGAAAATAAACACAAAGTATATTAAATAACTTACCAGTGAACTAAAAGGTGAAGACAAGACGGTAGTGCTGGACAGGACATACACTGAGCAGATCTGAGAACAGCAAAACTAGAAAAGGCATTCTTTTTTCTGAAAACCACAGGGTAAAATAGAGGAATATCTAAAACACATAGAAAAGTGAAGTAGACATGGAAATTAATAATACAGGAAGGACATGGCAGAGCTGCTTGGGATAGCTAAGGATGGAGGGCTTGGTCTGAGTCTTTGCCCCAATGGAGGATACAGGGTGAAGAAAGAAGAACATTATATAACTGAGAGGAAACAATACTTTATGCTTTATGTCATTAACAGACAGAAAGATTGTGAAGTCTGGTAAATGAACTTAATTTCATGGTGATAAATGCCATACCTGGGTAACTGCTCGGCAGTTAATGAGATAGTTGAAGACTCCTGGCAACTGCTGGCTGGGGTCAGACTGAGGCATAGCATAAATCTGCAGCTTGTAGTAGCCGGTCTCCGGGAGATTCACAATAAAGGAGATCTGTGATAACAGGCAGTTAGAGAACACAAAATCTGGAAACTCTTCATCCGTGTCCACGGAAATCAAGTTTGCTGTCACACGCAAGGGCACCAGAGCCTTCATGGCGATTGTGACAGTGTTAACATCTAGGTGAATAACGGGGTCAACGTGGGACACACAGGATAGGCCAAACTCATCAAACCTGGGCTGTTTGCCTAGGTAACCATGAGGCAGTGTTGGTAAGGGTTCCACCTGGATGGGCAAAAAGCAAATGCATACATGTCAGGCAGAACATTCTTATTATTTGTGTATTTGTAAAAGATTACTTTCTCTGACTGAAACGTTTTAAATAAAATAAGAATATCAGTTTAACTTTTAACAAGCAACTTGTGCTGAGTGATTGGCTTTTTTCTGTGAATCCCAACCAGTATGTAGTGTGCTCTTGTAGTTTGTACATTTGATGACTCGTATATTAAAGAAAATTGACTTCCAGTGGCCATTGCATGTTTAGCTTCTGTGAAAGTGATGCTCTCAGTGGTTACCTCCCCCCCTGGGATTTCTGCTGCGACACTTTCAGGGGCTGAAGGAGTTAAATTGTATAAACTACGGGTGGAATTATGGCAGCCGTGGTAGCACTTTGACTAGCATGGTTACCCCTGCCAGCCAGGGTGGGTGGGGTGGTGGTCACGTGCTCAAATTTGCTTCAAAAGATCAAAAGCTGATTTAGTAAAGTTGATGTCAACTGCCAGGTGGACCCAGCCTAACATGGGCATCTGGAAACATCCCTGGAAGTAACAACAGTCAGCGTGACACTGAGCACATCATGCAAGGAATGTCAACTTGTTCTGTTAAAACATGGGCACCCGGAAACATCCCTGGAAGTAACAACAGTCAACGTGACACTGAGCACATCATGCAAGGAATGCCAACTTGTTCTGTTAAAACATGGGCACCCAGAAACATCCCTGGAAGTAACAACAGTCAGCGTGACACTGAGCACATCATGCAAGGAATGCCAACTTGTTCTGTTAAAACATGGGAGTAGCACCATGTACCCAATACGCCTCCAGAAGTGTACAAGTGTCCTTGACTTTTCACTTGGAACTCCAGTAGAGTAGTGGCTAGCATGCCTGCCCTCCAGTCTGGGAGTCATGTGACCACATTCTCATCAATGTTGTCTTTTAAACGGTGACCTTGCCCTCAGGTTGACCCAACCTAAAATGGAAACCAGGAAAATACCCCTTTGGGAAGTAAAGAATAGTAACACTGTGACCTACTGTGTATGTCATAAGAGATGGCTAAGAAGGGTTGGTGAGAGACTGGCAACCCCATCCCATAGAAAACTAGCTGCACAATCCAACCAGTCATCAATAAATCTAAAGGCAAGGAGGTATGATGAGATAAGGAGAAAACAGAAAATATTCTGGATCACCAACTTACTTCCTTTCATCTAGGAAAGTCTTCTGAACTGACACCTAGAGCTTTACAACTAGGTCATGGAGTGAGATGAGGGCCTATGTTCTGACAGGGAGCAAAAAGAAGAAAAGATTCTTTTTATGTAACATAAAACCCTAAACTGTAGGATTTAGTGGGCGCACTAGTGAAGCTGATACCAAACTAATCTGGTTATGTCATAAGCACGATCGGACGCTGGTTCAACACCAGGGCTTGTTACTTACCAAAGAGAGGGAAAGACTGGCTACCTATACCTCTTTGCTCTCAATATAAAATAACACAAAATAATGCAGCTTTACAGAAGAGAATTACGAAACATACAGGACGTTGTGGCGACTAGCCTTCATCAGTAAACACATACATACACAAAACACAACATATAATCATGGAGAAGACCCTCGAGTGACTACATTACGGCATAAGAATGAGATGAGAAGAATAAAAAGATGAAAAAAAACATGAGAACAATAAAGAGAAAATGAAAACAAATACTTGCTACTCGTCTCAGAATCCCAGGCTGTGATACTGATATGAATAGGACCTTGCTACCTTATATAGACAGCTGTGGGAGTCTGCGGGTCATGGGGGCCAGAGTAGCGGATGTTAACTAAGGCGGGAAACTGGAAGCAATGGAGATGTGATGGTTGTCTGAGAGCTCTCAGACCTACAAGATGTGATGGTTGTCTGAGAGCTCTCAGACCTACAAGATGTGATGGTTGTCTGAGAGCTTTCAGGCCTACAAGATGTGATGGTTGTCTGAGAGCTCTCAGACCTACAAGATGTGATGGTTGTCTGAGAGCTCTCAGGCCTACAAGATGTGATGGTTGTCTGAGAGCTCTCAGGCCTACAAGATGTGATGGTTGTCTGAGAGCTCTCAGACCTACAAGATGTGATGGTTGTCTGAGAGCTCTCAGGCCTACAAGATGTGATGGTTGTCTGAGAGCTCTCAGCCCTACAAGACGGAGGCGGATGGTGGTAGTTCTGAGAGCTATCACACCACAGACCTACAGCTGGAAACCGTTTTGGGACAATTTATTATTTTTATTTCATGGGATTTGAGCACTGAGCCACCAGGCTGCAGATGAGTGCACTATATACTGCACTATCATGGCTCCTTATTTGTGAATTACATTTATCTAAAAACCAATAGACCCTCTCTAGACTCACCTTAACATCCTCCTGACAAAGAATCAAGTACTGTGCCACATGGTACAGGGTGCTGCCCTCCTTTTCTGGGTTGTTGGCGTAGATTTCTAAGCCATATTCTCCCCTGCCTGGGCAGCTCACATTGAAATAAGCTGTGTTGCCTACAATTCTGTGCAAAACATATCCTTCCAGCTCTGCATCGCTGAACTTGTTGCTCTTCAGTTTGGCCATGAACTGCATGTTGGTGGCGATCTTGATCTGAAATGACAGTGTTCATTTTGAAATACAAAAAGGAAGGTGAAAGTCTTCTCTGATTTGTTATCAGGTGTGCTTTTGCTGTTGGTTAAGATATAAAAGTGTTCAAGGATCAACATTTTATTTTAAAGACAGAGATGCTGTTGAAATGTTATATCAGCAGTTTGATCTTGTGGAGCTAGAACTGTGTGATGTTGTGACTTTTAGTAATAAAATGTCTGTCATGTCACTGTCAACTGTCATCTGCTGCCTATAGTACCTTGCGGTGTATGACAGGGGGTGTCTTGAGCCTGAGGAATTAAGGCCGCCTGGCTAGTGCATTCATCACAAACTGTGCAGGTTAGTTTTCTTTCTGTCCCCAACAGGAAAAAAACTCCACACCTTACCGAGGAAATAAACGGTTTTTACCGGGTCAGAAGGAAAGTCTCTACACTAACCTCACATCCGTAGGTGCAAGCCCTTTTCAGGGCTTAAATGACCAGAATATCAAAGCATGGGATTTCAGAGTTAAAACTTGTCTTCCATAGGATTCACCAACCAAGTAACTCCATCAGTGGAATCCCAGTCACAGAACCCTACTGGCAAATAATACTGACTTCCTAAAGAAGGAGCTCTAAAACAGCAGACCTTGCAATAGGAAAACAGCCCAACAGATTTCCAGAAACAGCAGAAAAGAAGACTGGCTAAAGATGGACAAAAGACACAATGAGCAGAACATTTTATTTAACTGCCACATCCAATAGCCAACATCATCTCAATAACTTAAACAGAAAAAAACCATTCTAAATTGTCCAGTTGTGAGAGGGGCTTATCTGAGGTCAATACCCTTCAAAACCAAGCCACTCCCAGAAATGTAACAATGTGCACACATTGTTCACACCCTTATGAAACCACCAACCAACATCTCTTCAAGTGTTGTGTATATGCAAAGGCCAGGAAATACCTGTCTCTACTGACAGGAGATCTTAGAACTAGTGGACCCTCCAAGAGGAGTAATTTGTAACTCACTCCATGAGTCTTTAAACAGCTGCAGAGACCCTGGTCAATTACAGTTAGTTGCATATCCTGTACAGCAGTGGTTCTCAACCTTTTTTGGCCCGTGCCCCCCTTCACCATATTTTCAGAACGTCATTCCCCCCCCCCCTTCCTATCAAAAATTTGGCCCGTTCCCCCCTTCACCATATTTTCAGAATGTCATCCCCCCCCCCCTGTCATATTTCCTACCTAAAAATCCCCCCACCCCTACACAGTATACGTAAAAATGGAAGGTAAATGTAATAGCATATACTAAAACAAGTCTAGACGTCCACATAAAACATGATTTGTGGGTCTACTTACTTTATAAAATGAATTTTAGAAGGATGAGACATACATAACTGTAAAGTATGAAGGGAAAAACAATATCAAGTAATCGGTTCTTGTATTAACGCGATCTTGAAATGGTCTCCATTCCCCCCTGGAAACCCTAAAATTCCCCACCGGTTGAGAACCACTGCTGTACAGGACATGGCAATCAACTTCATTTTTTGGCTGTTCGTGATTTCTTGGCATGTTTACATTTAGTAGTTTGCCACTGCTTTCTAAACGACTAGCACTCATACAATTTTATAAAATAACCAGCGCAAGGCGGTCTGCTGCCAAATCTCCTGCAGTTGTGTTTCGAACATGACATGCAAGATTACAAGCTGTGTCCGTAACCCCTAAACCACAGAGTCAGTGGTAAATTAAAACAAAATTATAATGTACTATGCTGAGTGTTACTTTAATTTACTACATTATGTAATTTTATAAATATATCTCACTTGTAATTCAACCTTCCCCTCACGTGTGTGCAAGGTGGCCGACTGTTGATAAGTACTCAGGTTATATCTGTAGAATGCAGATCCAGCACCCCAATTCAGGTACGAGCAAGGTGGGTATGGCTCTGGGGGAGGTGACGGGACATACTCTTGCTCTATCTTGTACTCGCACACTTGAGCGTAAACACTGTCTTTGTTCTCTGGGGTGTCCTCTTTAGCGTAGATGTACAAGATGTATGAACCTTGAACCGGCAAGCACATTGAGAAGGAGGCAATTCTGCCGGAGCTTTCCTGCAAACCATACCTGTTGAGTTTCACCCCCTTGTACTCTTCATTACCATCCTCAAACTGAATGGTGAAATTGAAAGCCACTGCGATTTTGTCTGCGGGGTATCGGAGGCGGATGGTGAGCTCTCCGCGGCTGTGGATAACTCCAGTGCGATGTGTGACAAACTCAAGACCGTACTTGAAAAACTGCGGCTTCATGTGCGGCATGGATTCGAACTCCTGTAGTGTTACTGGGCGCTCCAGCAGCTGCCACTGAGAGTCCTCAGGGAAGTGTGTGTAGATCAGCTGATGTGGATCAGGCAGGAAGAAGTACCTGGTGCAAACAGTAACAATCATCTTTATCAATCCACTTAAGTTGTTTTATTCTTCATGCTAACAATCATATTCATTCTTCTATCTTTGATTTAAGAATTAAAAATGTTACTTCATTATCAGTAGCATGTGACTTGTTAGAACTTCGCATATACTAGGTTACCGCATGATGTGGTGTGACCAGTCCACTTCTTCGTTGTCTATTGTTATTTGCCAGGTAATTTTAAAAAACATTCTGACAATTAACAAGCACCCATTCTGCAAGGCTGGATCAACTCCAGAACTAAACTAACACAAACAAACACGAATAAGACCATTCTGTGACTAATGGGAGTTGAACCCTGGCCACTATGTTTGTAAACAAACAAGCTAACCATTATGTTACCATGGTTGATCTCCGTCTAAAACACATGTCAGCAAGTACTCTCAAAGCGATTTTGGAGGGGTAAATTCTTGCCATGGCAGTCATCATGCGGGTGCAGGCCATGTATTTTCTATTTTCACCTCCAATACATAAATATTCTTTGAGACACTGTGTCTTAGATTAGATTTGAGATTGTCATTTCAGCTGCTGCGCCACTCAATCTTTTGATACGTCTCTTAAATTATGACTATACGTTATCTTCTGAGACTCTCCTAATCTTCTAAATATGACTAAACGTTATCTTCTGAGACTCTTCTAAACTATGGCAAAATGTTACCATCTGATACCTCTTATAAACTATGACTAAACTTTATCTTCTGATACTCTCCTATACTATGACTAAATGCTATCCACTGACACCTCTTTTAAACAATGACTAAATGCTGACACCTATGTCGGCCCTGTTATGTTTCACTATTCTCCCTATATCTACTGATCGTTGAGTATAATTATCAGCACGGGTGTCTACTATCTATATGTGTTGGCCTTCTTTAAATGTGTTAGAGATCTTGATTAGTTCTCCTCTAGCCCTGATACAAACTCAGCCGAGGACATCTTCACGACAACTGTTTTCTGAGGAACCTGATAATGTCATACGGCTCCCTGAGCCCCAGGTAGTGGATCAAATACCTAGCCTTCTCCGACATGTGCTAAAATTAACCATACACTAACTGATTACTCCATACCACGCATACTTTTCTGCAGAAAAGTGAAGTCTTATGGCTGTTACAGAAGTAATTGATCGATCAACATATGATTATTTGCAGGGCATGGTTTAATCCTACCTATAAGTTTTCTACAGAGGGAAGGATATTTTGTGCAGGTAATTCTAGCATGTTCACTCACACTGAAACTGGCCCTTCCAGCGAGTCAAGAAGTGAGGAAAAGATGCTGGCGCTGGATAGGACACACACTGTGAAGATCTGAGGATAGTATAACTAGTCACTCCCTTATCTGGAACCAACAAGGCAAACGAAATAGTGGCAGACCTGTAAACACACGGAGAAGAGAATTAAAGACAGAGATGAATAATATGGAGAGAACCTGGGTAGAGCAGCAGGAGATGGCAAGAGGTAGGACAGCCTGGCGTGAGTCGCTTCAAGGCCTATGCCCCACTGGGGGATAAAAGTCACAAGAAGAAGATGTATAAAGAAGAATAGACAAGCGCTTGTGTAAAAACAGCAGGACTAGAACTAAACAACAAGCTAAATCACTGTATGTGGTCAGATGTTTGCCCAGAGCTGTTATGTATTTGATAGTCTACATACTCATCCAACTGATAATGGAAGTCCTCATTGGTGGCCTGCTTCCCGATGATACGTCTGGCAGCCCAGTGTGCATCAACCAGACACCAGGTGCCATAGATGTAAACTGCATTCCAGGAGTGCTGGTTGGTTCCAGGGGTGAACTTCTGTCCAGGCCTGTAGTCAGCACCTTTGGCATAGCCACTGATGATCTGGGAATGTAAGCCGGCATGGCTGCAAACAAATAAAACAGGCATGCTCAAATGATTATAAATATTCTTTGAAACTTTTTTGTTATCCTCTGTAAGATATAAACAAAAATACATTCCTATGATCTAATCCCTGGTGGATGATGTCTCTTCTTATACCACATGTGTCATTAAGTGTAGGAGTGTAGAAGCATAGGCTGGCATCTCAATGTCACATTTGTTTCTTTGATGGAGTTATAAAGAGGGCCTTTGTAGAACATTGTCCCCATAACAGTCTTTTGAAATGTCTCTCTATTATAAACCAAGTGTCCTGCTTCTGTTGTTGTCATGAGTAAATTATCTGCCATATCTTGAATCCATCTATGCTGAGGTCTTCTTTTCTGCTTCCCCAATAAACTTCTCTATATAATCATCTTTTCCAAAATATTTCATTCTCCTCATAATTGTTTGTCTTAAACACCAATCCTCTTCAATATTAAGTTCTTGATGGACAGCTCTGCGTTTATAGCATTTTAATACTTGTGGTTTTATAGACAAAGTAACACTCACTTGCACATTGTGTCAAACACCATAGCATATGTGGTTTTCCCAGTCTTAAGACCCATCAGAACCTCTTCAGGGCTGCCTTTCTCAACCTTGTCAAAGTTCATCTCTTTCAGATTTTTAGTTGCCAGCCATCGGAAGATGACTCTGGAAAAGAAACAACAGCACATCAAATACTAGTTAATAAAATAAATTACCCCAGGAACAATGTTCCTGTTGTGCATGAGAGACATGATTCTGTTTAATACATTTACTCGCTTTGAACTCAAGCAAAGTCCATACCCATGCTCCTACTTCTAGTGCACTGGGCTGATATTTGCGTGTGGGGTGGATTAGCTTTCCCCATTACCAGTGTCCTTAGCCATCATGCGAACCCACTCCAACTTCAGAGGTACTTGTAATTTACATCCCCAAATCTAGGACGAGAAGTCAACATTTTAGTCCAACTGACTGGTGAAAGGTTTGAACCCACCACCTCAGATCAGCACACTGGAAGTTAAAGAGCAAGTGCTATTATCTATTCGACCAAGATGATCTCCAGTGACAGGATTTAATTATGATCATGTAAAAAATCACCTGTTTTAGCAGGTCTAGTGAGGAAAGCAAAGAATAGTAACACCGTAAACTACCAAACAGGCAACTGAGGAGGACTGGCGCCCTCATCCCATAGAACACTTTAGCTCCAAACCAGTCATGAACAAATCTACAGACTTATGCAACATTTGGTTGAGGGCCTATGCTTTACTGAAAGGGAGGTGGGGGGGGGGGGGGAGAGAGAGAGAGAGAGAGAGAGAGAGAGAGAGTAGGAGGAGGAGAAGGAGAATTATAAGATGTTAAAAAGCACAATGTAAAATTTGTCTTAACTGAAGACAGAAAGAGGGGATTTAAATGCACAGACCAAAGCAGACAACACAAGTAGTTCAATGATAATGAGAAGATGATTAAATGATTATAGATAAACACAGGAAACATAAATTATGTACACACATTATAGAGAGACACTTTTATAGTCATCTTAGCCAATTTCCATGGGATGTTTAAAAATTCTGGACAACATAGCAGTACTTGTGCTCCTTGCTGTAGGTGATTAATTAATTCCCCGATGTTTTCTCACGTATCAAAATCATGTTGTGTACACATAATAATCAACAGGTGGGAAACAAATTAATGCTTGGGTATCTTAAAATATCTGTATAGGGCATCATCATCAAGTGTCTTCACAAATGGTGTGGAGGATCAAACTTATTCACAGCAACTTTTAAACTTATTTGAAACTCTTGACAAGGAAGCTTGATATAAGAAAATGTTTAATGTTTATTTTGTGCCAATAATTTTGTCAAGAATCAAATAAACGTTTTTATTTTTATTTCAGCATCAACTTTACTAAACAAGCAACTTTTTCTCCAGGTGATGACAAACCTATGCTGCTGCTGACATCCATCACCTTTAATCACTGACTACATCTTGAAACATTTCATGTTCTTGTCAAGTTATGACAATCTGCACTTCTACTCATTTTACTTCATATACCCTCTGTTGCAATTCAGAAAACGCATGAGTGTCCTGTATTAACATCCTCAAAATTAAGAGCTATTCCAGTTATTTTTTCAGCTATTCACTGTATTTTTTCATTTCTAACATAAGACCCTTTATAAGATATTGCAAAATAACAAAAGGAGACTTCAATGTACAATGAGGTCAGACATTGAAGTATCCCTCATGGTCACTGTCAAGTAAAAGGACCTTTGTACACACTATAAGGTTGACTGGGTATATGGTGCTCAACCAATATTTGTCTAAGCCAAGTGGGACTTTGTGGGTGATATGGTCAGTGTCCCACCGGCCACCTTTACTGCCCATGACATTTCCTGGAATCCATTCGAGGCTGAACTGGCCTGGGAGCCCAGGTCAATTAAACAATTCAAACCTGCACATGGTCACTGACTACATTATAATAAAAGGTGACTTCTATTTTCCTTTCAGCCACTCGGCATCAGAAACTTCTGGAGTGAGCTCTGGTATGAGGCATTAG
Organism: Cepaea hortensis; assembly: GCA_963921405.1. NCBI lineage: Eukaryota > Metazoa > Mollusca > Gastropoda > Stylommatophora > Helicidae > Cepaea > Cepaea hortensis. Next base: position 138,022,048 of record OY992878.1, read on the forward strand.
CTAGTACGCTTGCCTGCGGCCTGTGGTCATGTGTTCAAATTACCAAAGATGGATTTTGTAACAACTGAGCGCTGAATGGTCTATGAAAATATGGGGCTAGCTAGCACTGTATACCCAAGGGCTCATCGGGCACATTAGCATAGCTGATGAGGAGCTATGCTGATAAAGTCATGAGCATGGTTGGATGAGGGTTCAACACCTGCGTTCATTATCTCACTTTTTTATGGCATATCCTTTTAATAGAATATCGCTGTCAACACCAGCATTTTACTACTGTTGTTGATGTCTTGGAAAGTTTACATTCAGTAGTTTGCCATTTTTTTCTGAATGACCGGCTTCCATACCAATTTGTTAAGACCCAGCGTGATGCGGTTTGCTGCCAAATCGGTTACAGCTGTGTTTCGAACGCAGGCAAGCGGGCTCACGAATCGCATCTGTAAGCACTTAGCCACAGAGACTGGCCATTATCTCGCTAAGTGAGGGAAAAACTGGCCACCTATTCTTCTGTACACTCAGGCTTACACAATGTAATAGTCTTATCACATCACAAACCCATACAGGTTCCTGGTTTGGGGCACATCATAGTATTCTCATAGTATTCATTGCCTCAGCCATACCAATCATCCACCTTGCAAGTGTGCTGACATAGAGGTTGTAGCGAACAGTTTCTTTTCTCAATAGTTTTCCTTTCATGAAGTTTGGAGTGTATTCTGATTTAGAATGTTACTTTGGGCTTAAGAATGAACATATTTGTTTGCATATACACAGATTTTCTATCATATTCGGGTGAAAGAAAATATCAGACACTTCATTCTTTTCTCTTAGGTCTCTGTAAGAAGTTTTCAGTTCTTGAAACGTTTCTTTTAATTTGTCATAAACAATACTTCGCTCATTAACTAACAGATTAAACAACAGAATTGACTTATTTGAATTAACTATTTTCAACAAAAAATGTGTCTATAATTTCAGCCATAGTTTGACAATTTCTAATATGTTTTTCTTTTAATACTTAACATTGTTTACTTAGATGCTTATTTGTAATTGATTAACCTTGTGTTTGAAGATTGGTGCCGACAGCAGCTTAAGGTAACTAATTAGTCAGCCTTGAAATTATTTCTTTCCCATGAGAAAACACAGCACTAACCACTGTGCCATGCCGACACTCCACTGACACACTTAGAATACTACAAATGTGTCAGATATATTGTTTCTTACCTTGTCTTTTCAAGCTCATTGGTAATGTTCTTTGAGAATATCAAATCCCAGACTAAATCCTTGAAGTTGTTGTGCTCACATTTGGATACCTGGAAAAAAACTAGCATGAATTATCCCTGTTTTATACCGAAGTCCAAAGTACAACCAAATATATGGATATATCCATAGGGGCTCCAGTCTTCTCCATAATACAACCATCAGTGCTCAGCAACTAACCGTGCTAAATCAGCATGATTTACAAGCCTACTTGGGTGCTGGGTGTGCTGCTCTCTCTATACCATCATCCTCAAGTGCCATGCTAACTGATGTGGGTGATCATGATTATCTACAGCTCCCATTCTCCAGCAGAATGTATCAACACAACTGCTGATATTTTCCCATGACATGATGAAAGGATACGAAGAATAATCTCTTGTCTTACTTTTTACCCATTTCTCTTCGTCTACTGCTGCTGCCCTCCATGGCCACCCCCAACTGGAGCATAGGCCGTCAACAAACTCATGCATGGTATTGTGTACATTTGTTCTTAGCTGCTTGGATTTTGTAGCTGAAGTTTTGTATGGGATGAGGTAGCCAGTCCCATGCTAACCCTCCTTAGTTGCCTCTTATGACATGCATGGTAGGTTACAGTTTTCTTACTCTTTGCCTCCGTTATGGGTCCCCATAAATGTTCCAGGATCAGGCTGATACTGACTTTACTTTGCTCTATGCTGGCAGACACTAGTCTGGCTAACAAAGGGAGGATTGATCGTGGTCTCTGCTGTGATGAAGCCGTAGATAACTCAGACTTTGCATGCTGCGAGACTGCAAGACAGCCGCAGCAATTTCTCAAGAAGATGGTAAGCAATTAGCTATAAAGTCCGACCTTCACCACATGGCTGATGCTTGAGCATGCCTGGAATGAGAATTTCTGTTACTTGACTACTGGGAAAGAACCAGGTCAACACCAGTCCCCAATTCTTCAAGTCACACAAGAGAGAACAATTCTGATTCACAGGACTCAAAAACAACCGCGTGTTGTTACCATATTAGCCTCTTTCAAAACATTTAGATGACGTTATTAGTGGTCTGTTGTATTTTTCAACATTCTTCTCTAAAACTACACTCTTGTGTGAGCATGCAGAGAGAGAGAGAGAGAGAGAGAGAGAGAGAGAGAGAGAGAGAGAGAGAGAGAGAGAGAGAGAGAGAGAGAGAGAGAGAGAGAGAGAGAGAGAGAGAGAGAGAGAGAGAGAGACCTTTACAACAAATTAAGTTGCATGTCCTTCACAGGACGTAGCAGTCAACCCCAGCATTATTTGCTGTTCGTGATTCTGGGCAAATTTTACATTCAGTAGTTTGCCATTGCTTTCTGAACGACCGGCTCCTATACCTTTTTTCGAAAAACCAGCACCGCTGTGTTTCGAACCCGGGTATACGGGCTCACAAACCGCGTTCGCAAGCCCTTAGCCACAGAGACCGGCGGTCTCCATATCCCTCCAGCAGACTCCATATCCCTACTGTTACATACTGTATAAAAACCAAAGTCCAGTATCTTTAAATATCTATCTAATTAACACTTGCAGGCAGATGACATGTGTTTTCTGAGGTAAATGTTGTAAATACCTTGTACAGTGAGAGTAACTAACAATGAATGCCTGGAAGAGGTTAATACAAGTAGAACATTTTGCACAACCATTTGAATGGGGGGGGGGGGGGGGGAAATAACCGTCCTCTTTGGCAGCAAAGACCAAACTGACAGACTTTTCCAGCATCAAACACACAAAGAAACATCCAGTCTCGTGTCAGAATGTAGATGTTGAACACACAGCTGACCTGTATGGCGTGATCATCAACTGACTGCAGCACATGCCTGTCAATGGCTTCCAATGAGGGCTTCTGCTGAGATCCTGCAGCAGGGGCTGGAACAGGGGCAGCTTCTTTTTCTGACTTGAGATGCAGCTGAAAGGTGGATGGAGCATGCTGGCCATCCTGGCCGACTGATCTTTTCTCAACCTGAAAGGTAAAGGTTTAGGTATTACAACACTCAACAGCACCTCAACCTGAAAGGTAAAGGTTTAGGTATTACAACACACAACAGCACGTCAACCTGAAAGGTAAAGGTTTAGGTATTATAATACTCAACAGCACCATGTGACACTGCCACATTTGAATTTTTAACAGTATTGATCTGTTCATTTGTGCAATTTTTTTCAGTGATCCCCATTTTATCTTGCAACCAATAACCTGTGGGTTACCCTTTTGTCTTGCAACTTTTAACTTGTGGGGCACTTTTTTAAAATCTTGTAACGTTTAACTCATGTCTTAAAATTATATTCTTGCATGCTTTAACTTGTGAATCATCCTTTTAAGCTTGTATCCTCTGGTTCTTAGTATATTGTGCATCACTTGAAGTGGTTACATATAAGCCAAATTTAACAAACTCAACATGGAGTGCTCCAGAAGTTAAGGCTATACAAGTGCAAACTAAATAAAATATATATCTTGTATATACTTGTATCCCCTTCCAGTATTGATGTTACTTCTTGTAACTGTGCCTTGCTTTGTGGTCAATGCATATTTATAATCCAAGAAGAAGCAATGTGCTTTTAATAACAAATAACTGCCTGAAAAATACTTACAAAAATGAACTTTTGAAAAAGTTTTTTTTTTTTTTAAAGCGTATACACTTATAATTTTCTCTCTTTCATTTTAAGCGTGTACATTAAGAGTTATCTAGCTCACTTGTACATCTTTCATTGATTGGTCATGGCTAAATTCGACTTACTGATATAAGGTTACTAACTAGAACATGTTCCCCTAGGGATAGAAAGAAAACAGTATCAATAAAAGGAACAACTTCGACCAGATGATCATCTCATGTGAAAGAGAATTATGTGAGGGGAGGGTGGATATGGAAATTAAACGTGATGTTGTTAATAATGCATTAGTGTACACTGATGGAATCTGTGCTATGTGGCTAAAATCAGTTTCTTGGCTAGTGGTACAGAGTCATTATTGAGCAGAATGGAACATATATAACTGTGCTATGTGGCTAAAATCAGTTTCTTGGCTAGTGGTATAGAGTCATTATTGAGCAGAATGGAACATATATAACTGTGCTATGTGGCTAAAATCAGTTTCTTGACTAGTGGTACAGAGTCATTATTGAGCAGAATGGAACATATATAACTGTGCTATGTGCCTAAAATCAGTTTCTTGGCTAGTGGTATAGAGTCATTATTGAGCAGAATGGAACATATATAACTGTGCTATGTGCCTAAAATCAGTTTCTTGGCTAGTGGTACAGAGTCATTATTGAGCAGAATGGAACATATATAACTGTGCTATGTGCCTAAAATCAGTTTCTTGGCTAGTGGTATAGAGTCATTATTGAGCAGAATGGAACATATTTAACTGTGCTATGTGCCTAAAATCAGTTTCTTGGCTAGTGGTACAGAGTCATTATTGAGCAGAATGGAACATATATAACTGTGCTAGGTGCCTAAAATCAGTTTCTTGGCTAGTGGTACAGAGTCATTATTGAGCAGAATGGAACATATATAACTGTGCTATGTGCCTAAAATCAGTTTCTTGACTAGTGGTACAGAGTCATTATTGAGCAGAATGGAACATATATAACTGTGCTATGTGCCTAAAATCAGTTTCTTGGCTTGTGGTACAGAGTCATTATTGAGCAGAATGGAACATATATAACTGTGCTATGTGGCTAAAATCAGTTTCTTGGCTAGTGGTACAGAGTCATTATTGAGCAGAATGGAACATATATAACTGTGCTATGTGCCTAAAATCAGTTTCTTGGCTAGTGGTACAGAGTCATTATTGAGCAGAATGGAACATATATAACTGTGCTATGTGCCTAAAATCAGTTTCTTGACTAGTGGTACAGAGTCATTATTGAGCAGAATGGAACATATATAACTGTGCTATGTGCCTAAAATCAGTTTCTTGGCTAGTGGTACAGAGTCATTATTGAGCAGAATGGAACATTTATAACTGTGCTATGTGCCTAAAATCAGTTTCTTGATTAGTGGTACAGAGTCATTATTGAGCAGAATGGAACATATATAACTGTGCTATGTGCCTAAAATCAGTTTCTTGGCTAGTGGTACAGAGTCATTATTGAGCAGAATGGAACATATATAACTGTGCTATGTGCCTAAAATCAGTTTCTTGGCTAGTGGTACAGAGTCATTATTGAGCAGAATGGAACATATATAACTGTGCTATGTGCCTAAAATCAGTTTCTTGGCTAGTGGTACAGAGTCATTATTGAGCAGAATGGAACATATATAACTGTGCTATGTGCCTAAAATCAGTTTCTTGGCTAGTGGTACAGAGTCATTATTGAGCAGAATGGAACATATATAACTATGCTATGTGCCTAAAATCAGTTTCTTGGCTAGTGGTACAGAGTCATTATTGAGCAGAATGGAACATATATAACTGTGCTATGTGCCTAAAATCAGTTTCTTGATTAGTGGTACAGAGTCATTATTGAGCAGAATGGAACATATATAACTGTGCTATGTGCCTAAAATCAGTTTCTTGGCTAGTGGTACAGAGTCATTATTGAGCAGAATGGAACATATATAACTGTGCTATGTGCCTAAAATCAGTTTCTTGGCTAGTGGTACAGAGTCATTATTGAGCAGAATGGAACATATATAACTGTGCTATGTGCCTAAAATCAGTTTCTTGATTAGTGGTACAGAGTCATTATTGAGCAGAATGGAACATATATAACTGTGCTATGTGCCTAAAATCAGTTTCTTGGCTAGTGGTACAGAGTCATTATTGAGCAGAATGGAACATATATAACTGTGCTATGTGCCTAAAATCAGTTTCTTGACTAGTGGTACAGAGTCATTATTGAGCAGAATGGAACATATATAACTGTGCTATGTGGCTAAAATCAGTTTCTTGACTAGTGGTACAGAGTCATTATTGAGCAGAATGGAACATATATAACTGTGCTAGGTGCCTAAAATCAGTTTCTTGGCTAGTGGTACAGAGTCATTATTGAGCAGAATGGAACATATATAACTGTGCTATGTGCCTAAAATCAGTTTCTTGGCTAGTGGTACAGAGTCATTATTGAGCAGAATGGAACATATATAACTGTGCTATGTGCCTAAAATCAGTTTCTTGACTAGTGGTACAGAGTCATTATTGAGCAGAATGGAACATATGTAACTGTGCTATGTGCCTAAAATCAGTTTCTTGACTAGTGGTACAGAGTCATTATTGAGCAGAATGGAACATATGTAACTGTGCTATGTGCCTAAAATCAGTTTCTTGACTAGTGGTACGGCAGTCATTATTGAGCAGAATGGAACATATATAACAAGCTCCAGTAATAGAAAGATCAAGGCCATCACTGCGACACTGAATTTGCTTCCACATGCTTCACATACAAAGCAATCATTGTTTTGGGCTCTCAGCCCATGCTTTGGAAAGTTCAGAATGGATGGCCTTGGGTATGAATGGCTGCCGCATGTGGATACCTCAAACCTCCAAGAACTTGTGTGGATCTATTGTCAGGATCATGCAAGGGTGTGAGGAAACAAGACATCTGATATGCTAGATTCAAAAGCACCTATCACAGGGACCCCATGATAACTGGAAAGATTTCTGGAAAGCAAGATAGAGGAAGACAGTGTAAGAAGATTCTTTAGTCTTTTGTCATGGCATGGAAAGGTGTCAGCAAATGAACTGATACCTGCTGTTGGAGATCCCAGGATGTAGAGAATCATGATTGTCCATGCCAGTCGGCAAGGCACTTGATGATGATTAAAGAGAATATACTGTGGGTAATAAATAATAACCTGGTGCATGGTGACACAGCTCTTGATGAATCTGGTCAATTATGGCTGTTGGAGTGGGGAACTAAGTATGGAATTGGGCGCCTTGAGCCTTAGTAATTAAGGTCGTCTGGTTAGTACAATCACCACGAACTGTGCTGGTTAGGGTTTTCTTTTTGCCCCCGACACACACACACACAATCCGCACCTTGCTGAGGATTCGAACCTGGGTCACTCGAAGAAAAACCTGACATTCTTAGCCACTCAGCCAGCCAATCATCTTTCATCATAAATGATCATAAAAGTTCTGATTGATCAATTTGGTTAATGGTGAGCGTTTCATATGATTAATTCTCATCATCCACCACTCATTGTATTACTCTCGTAAACATTGTTCAATGCTCTTAATGAATTTATTTTAAAGTCTCTCTGGGCATTGGGTTACACCGCACTCTGAAGGTTGTGGATTGGATTCTGGGTTACAAGGTTCAGTTCATGGGTGCAATTTTCTAAGAGACTCCTGGGGTTCATCGCAGGAGCTATGAAATTCAGCAGGCCACCCTGCGGAAAGAGACTGAGCCATATGGGATAAACCTGGTGCAATGAAGACAATCCTCTTGTGTTTTAAAACCTGTTTATTTAATTGTGAAAATAAATTACAGGCCTACAAGATACTGATCTCCTATACTCTAGGATCAAGTTACAAAGCAGCATGTGTTATATAATCTTCCCAGTAAGTATTTAACAAAATCTTCATGTAAAAACAGTTAGTTGCATGTGCTTTTACAGGATGTTGCAATTAACCCCTTCATTACTAGCTGTTTGAGATTCACTAGGTAATTTTTATTTTCGGTAGTTTGCCAATACTTTCTGAGCGGCCGACTCTCATACCATTGAAATCAAAGCAAAGCAATCTGCGCCCAAATCTGTCTACAGCAGATTTTAAACCCTCGACCTGATATGATGAGAAATTTTGAAATTGTATTCACTAACCCCTACACCAAAAACTCCTTTATCATCAAGATCATCACATGCTTTGCCGATAAACATAGGCGGGTATGTTTTGCCCTCTCACACTATCACCTGAATCGTGGATCAGCTCTGTGTCCCTGTCTCAATTACGCCATGTGGCCAAACCATCCAGATACTGACCTCTCTGCCTTCCCCTTGTCCTTTTTCTCTCAATCTTGCCAGTTGTCACTAAGCTATCTAGTTAATATCTTCTCAGACACCATCATGTAACATGATATAAATATGGGTGTAAACAACTTATCCCAATTACATCTTATTGGCATGTCTACAGGTTTTACTGCTAAAACTGCATTATTCTTGAAAAAATATTACTTTTAGTTCAGAAAACAAATTACAGGAAGTTCACCAGATGACCCTCACATAACAAGACTAACGGAGACAGTACCTGGATTGGCTTTGTGCTGATTGGAATCTGGACCACCTCTGCCTGCTGTGGTTTCTGTGCTGTGGTCTGACCAACACCTGGAGCATAAGAGCTAACGGCCTGGCCTTGAGGAGGGGCATAGGTGCTCTGGATGACTTGCTGTCTGCTGTCTGGTACAGTACCATACAGATACTGCTGCTGGAGGAGCTCAGGAGGTGGCGGTGGAAACTCCTCGTCATATCCATCCTGATTCAGAGAAGCATTGTTCAGCTGTGGAATATTACAACAACAAAATTGAATGTCCACAGTGAGGTCTCTTTGCATAGAGGCAAAGACATGAATATGTTGGGCACTGACATAAAAACCTGGGAGAAAAGGTTACTGGTTGTACTAAGTGGAGATGCATCACAAGGCATCAATCTGAACTTGATGAGAAGAGACAACTACAAGCCAAAGTGGAATGAGCACTTCGAAAGGGCTGCTAGTGGGAGGTTTTCCTCTAAGAGTGAATTAACTCATAGTTAAAAGTGACTGAATGAAGCTTAAGTTAAAAAGAGACATTTGCTGAAATATAGAAATAACAAGTAAATAGTAACTTCAGAGAAATTTACTGAAATAGCAGCATAACATATAAAATAAAAATATCCAGTTACTTTTAGAAACAACTTAAGTACTTAGATATGACAAATGAACTACATATTCATGTAGTTGTTAGAGCATATTATAGCAGATTTAAGCAAAACATTCACAGATTCAGCTCTATGATGAAGACAGAGAATTCAGACAGCAGAGAAAAACACTAGTGAAGATTATAATAAAACCACAATTTATAGAGGTAGAATAATAAAGAATCAACTCAAGACATCGACTATATGAAAGGCTTGTTTCCGGATCCGGTCAGGGATATCCACTACTGACGAGCTCAAACGAGAGCGAAACTCGAGTCTAGTGCTTCCACATTGACGTGGATAGGCCTTAGGTTCATACCAGAATACGATCAGCGTTGCCAGTAGTGGGTTGTGCTCAATATTTAAATCTCAAATCTCGAAACAACCAAATAATCTATATGAAAGAGATAATTTATTGTGAATAATTCAAGATCAGGAAGGAAGAAAGAAAGATATAAAGACAGTCAAACTGACAGAAGAAAGGAAGAAACATAACTATCATAAATACTGATGATACTTCTACAAAAAAGAAACGTCACTTCATTCATACAATAATTAATTAAATCACCGGTAAGAAAGACAGACAGAATGAACAAAAGAAAGAAATAAGGAAGGAAGGAAGGAAGGAAGGAAGGAAGGAAGGAAAATAACTATTATATATATATACTGATGACACTGCTACAAAAACAAACTGTTTTATCTTTCATCTCATAATCAATGAAAACATAGTGTGAAAGAAAGAAAGAAAGAGAGAAAGAAAGAAAGAAAGAAAGAAAAAAAAAAGAAAGAAAGAAAGAAAGAAAGAAAGAGAGAAAGAAAGAAAGAAAGAAAGAAAATAGAAAAGAAAGAAAGAAAGAAAGAAAGAAAGAAAGAAAGAAAGAAAGAAAGAAAGAAAGAAAGAAAGAAAGAAAAGAATAGAAAAAAAAGAAAGAAAGAAAGAAAGAAAGAAAGAAAGAAAGAAAGAAAGAAAGAAAAGAATAGAAAAAAAAGAAAGAAAGAAAGAAAGAAAGAAAGAAAGAGAGAAAGAAAGACAGACAGACAGAACATAATTATCACACACTGATGAACAGATGCTGCAAACCAAGAACTGCCATTTCTGATATCTCACAACAAATAAAAGCACAGATGACAATCAAATGTTTGCTTCCGATACTTACTCCGGCAGTGCCAGCACTGTAGCCTTTTGGCTTGTTGCTAGTTGCATGCTGTCCTGGTGCAAGGCCTACTCTTTCTGGCGACTCTTGATAGAAAGCTGCCTGCTGCTCATTTGGGGGTGCAAAATGCACGTAGTACTGGCAAATGTGAGTGTAAGTGTCCCCGTCTTTAGCTGGGTCATTGCCATACACTTCAATGCCATATTCTCCTTTGGATGGAAGCTCAGCAGTTACCTGGCACAAGAAAACAGTTGAAATGCTTTGTTTATGAGGCATAGAACGAAGCCATAAAAAAAATATTTATGTAAAAAGGACCCATTTTTACACCACGTAGCATATTGAAAGTATAATTAAAACAAAATAATAAAGAACACTTTTCCATACCTTGAGGCGTTATGCGCTTATTGTCATTCATCATGTGCCAAGGCGGTAAACGTGGGTGGTCATGTTTCACCATCTAACACGATCACCAGAGTCGTAGATCAGCTCTATGTTCTTGTCCTGACCATGACATGCTGTCAAGCCATCCAGATAGTTACTTCTCTGCCCTCCCTTGCTTTTCCCCCCTCATTCTTGCCAGTTGTCACCAAGTTCTCTAGTTTATTTCTGCTCATAACATGCCCAAAAGATGTTGACTGTCTACATCTAATTTCTCTAATAAGTTTGCATCTTTTATTTGCCTCTTGCTCATTAGTTTTTCTGTCTGTCCATGGTATTCTTTGCATTTTCCTCAGAAACCACATTTCGACTGCCATTTCATGTTTTTCGGCTTGTCTGTTCATTGTCCATGTTTCACATCCATACAAAATTACATGTTCTATGTAGTACTTCAACACTTTTTTACTCGTTGCAATTGAAATATTTTTATTGGTCAGTATGTGTTATATTTTGCAAAAGGCTACGCTGGCCATTGGGTACATGGTACCAGCTCCACATTTTTAGACCAATCGACACTCGATGGGTGATGCGGTTGATGTCACACCAGCCACCTTCCTACTTTTCAAGAATTCTCTTGATACTTATATTAGATTGAGTCTTCAATCCTTGCAAAACCTGTCTGCCTTCTCAGTTCCAAGTATAAAGCAGTAGGCAATAACCCACTGTACATTTGACAGTTTTAAATTTACCACCGACGTCTTATAGAGCTGCAAAAGGTGTCTTACCTTCACTACATCACCTTCGTCATGTTCTGTAATGTACTTATCCAAGTCGTCATCCTTCACACCATTCTTGCGAAGCTTGCACAGCACAAATGCAGGTTTTGTCTTGGCAAATTCCAAATGGACGCGTCCATCAGTGGTGGTCACTATACCATCTGCTGGAGTTGCCACCAGCCCAAGTTGATCCACTGCTACGCCTGGGCCCCAACTGCTGTCAGAACATGCTGGAAGAGGGGCTGCATCAATGGCTGCTGTGTCTGCAATTACCTATGTAAACAGCCCAATAAAAACAACATTAATTTCTAGAAATGCATGTTTGTAACTGGTTATAAATGTGATAATTTCTTTGGCCAATAAATGTGTATCTGTAATTGGTTTTCTTTGGTCAATGTCTTTTTTTTGCCCAGGGATTTCAGCTGATCAACTAAACAATGTTTTCTTAAGTCAAACGAAAGTGTTATTTTAATAGAATATATTTTTTTTCCTCCCTTGGTCACTTTCAAAATGTGACTGGTTGCACTGTGCCCACTTACAGAGAAGCTGCGGTATTTGAACCTTCTGACTTCAGCGTGGCATTCTGATACTAGTTTGCCTTCCCTCTTTGATCCATCCTCTCCTGACTAGATTGCAGTGATCAAGCCTGTGTCCAGGACCACTAAGTGGGAGTGGAACAGAGTACTGGTCAGCTCTGATTCGCTGATGAATTAAACCCTTCGGGGTTATCCATTCTGTTCAACCCTTCTGGGTTATAATTAGGATATATAGTATATATTGTTCACTCAGATAACAAATCTAAATTTTGGCTTTACTATTTTATATTACAAGTTTCATCTGTTCTGCTGCATCTTCATTCTAAAAGAAATATGTTTCAATCTCTACCGAGCCTAATACATTTTCTTCATCTGTCTGTTTTAATGTATTTCTTAGCTGCAAACTTCTTTAGTCTGTTCAGTTGAGTTAGTTCAGTTCAGTTATCAATTGGGGTATCTTCATTGCACTCCGGACAGGTCCATAAGTGCTCAGATCCTCCCCCCAGCATATGCATCAGCGTCCAGTGGCTAATAGTGCCCTTCTTTAGTCTAATACATGTCAAACAACTGAACATTTTTATTACTTTGTTTGCATGCTGTAATGATTACCTCTATTGTTTACATTATGTATTTCAGAGAATTGGCAAATTATCTCTTAGTTCACAACAGACTTTCAGGCGGAGCTGCTTCTGCTCCATCATTAACAGGTTTGGCACAAATTTCACGGAAACACTCTGCATGGCCAAATCATTCCTCAAAATAGTGTGTACAATGCCTATCCTCCCTATCGTCCTCAAGCTCTCAGATAATGACCTGGTAGTTCTGCATGACCAAAGCCTGCACTTGATCAATGACCTTGTTATTTCGGCTTGCTGACAATCTACCGGAATGTGGTCCGCTCTCCACCAATGTGTGATTACCTTGGAAGCAACTGTACCACTTCTTAATTTGTGTGATGCTAGTGGAATCATCAGCAAAAGGAAGTCGGTTGAATCTTAAAATACTTCCCACTTTGCTATAGCCAAGCTTTTTATGGAATACTGAGTTCAAATCAAAATGTCATTTCAAGGTAGATGAAAATCTTGTGGGCGTTCATTGCATTTAATTACTCACAGGCTAACTGCCAGTGGCTGGTGATCTCTGTGGGCAGGAAAAAAAATGCAAGTATGCACATGATGACACCTTACACATTCCTGCTGGAGGACATCTCCTATGCTTCATTTGTTTCCATGGGGGAAATTAAGGTCTGATACTTTTTAAACAGACCATGTAATCATTCACGAGTGGCTTAGTCACAAAAACAATATGCCAGCCAGCATGCATAAACATGTTCCTTAGCGCTTGTGAACACGTGTCACGACCCTGACTCACCTTGTACACGTGTCACGACCCTGACTCACCTTGTACTCTGCTGAAGCCGTGAAGATGTTTTTCACCCCTAGCTCTCCAGTGAGAAGCTGAGCAAAGATGGTGAAGTAGTACGGGCCAGCACGAGGGGCACGGAAGATAAAGGTTGTTGTTTGATTTTGTCCTTGGTGCTGTAGAGCATAGTTCTTCAGCTTCTGGCCTTGGTAGACTTCTTCTCCAGTGTCAGAAAATGTAATCTTGTATCTAATGGCAGGAAGATTAAAATTGGTCTCAAAAACTAAATGAGGTAATGAACTTTCTTTATCCAATAGTCAAGAAGAGTCAAATGGGTCTTGAAAACTAAATAAGTTAATTAAGTTTCTATTACTTTAGTCACATTTGACCACAAGTGCAAATACTTTAGTCATATTTGATTTCAAGTGCAATTATTTTAGTCATATTTGACCACAAGTGCAACAGATTTAAGTATAAGACCCTTACTGCCATTGTTAAGTAGAAACAACATCACTGGCCTCAAAGCAGACCTATAAATGCTCAGTTTTTCCATCCAAGCAGATGGAGGATGTGAAAGGGTTTTAAGACAGTTAGATATGCATATTAGTTTTAAATAAATACTAAAAATGGCAATATTTTAAGAGAAAATAAAAATAGGTTGGAAAGGTGGAAGGAGTATTGTTGAGAAGTAAGTAAGTAAGTAAGTAAGTAAGTAAGTAAGTAAGTAAGTAAGTAAGTAAGTAAGTAAGTAAGTAAGTAAGTGAGTGTGTGTGTGTGTGTGTGTGAGAGAGAGAGAGAGAGAGAGAGAGAGAGAGAGAGAGAGAGTTTCAAGGTGTTAGATTGCCTGAGAGAGAGAGAGAGAGAGAGAGAGAGAGAGAGAGAGAGAGAGAGAGAGAGAGAGAGAGAGAGAGAGAGAGAGAGTGTGTCAAGGTGTTAGGTTGCCTGATTGCGAGTAAACGTAAGACTGTGACAGAGAGACAGAGAGAGAGAGAGAGAGAAACAGTGATACAGAGAGAGTGTGTGTGTGAGAGAGAGACAGACAGACAGAGTGTGTGTGTGTGAGAGAGAGAGAGAGAGAGAGAGAGAGAGAGAGAGAGAGAGTGTGTCAAGGTGTTAGGTTGCCTGATTGCGAGTAAACATAAGACTGTGACAGAGAGACAGAGAGAGAGAGAGAGAGAGAGAGAAACAGTGATACAGAGAGAGTGTGTGTGTGAGAGAGAGAGAGACAGACAGAGTGTGTGTGTGTGTGAGAGAGAGAGAGAGAGAGAGAGAGAGACAGACAGACAGACAGAGAGACAGAGTGTGTGTGTGTGAGAGAGAGAGAGAGAGAGAGACAGAGAGAGAGAGAGAGAGAGAGAGAGAGAGACACAGTGAGTGTGTGTGAGAGAGAGAGAGAGAGACAGAGAGAGAGAGAGAGAGAGACAGAGAGAGAGAGACAGAGAGATAGACAGAGAGAGACACAGTGAGTGTGTGTGAGAGAGACAGAGAGAGAGAGAGAGAGAGAGACAGAGAGAGACAGAGAGACAGAGAGAGAGAGAGAGAGAGACAGAGAGAGACACAGTGTGTGTGTGTGAGAGAGAGAGAGAGAGACAGACAGAGAGACAGAGAGAGAGAGAGAGACAGAGAGAGAGAGAGAGAGAGAGAGAGAGACAGAGAGAGACACAGTGTGTGTGTGTGAGAGAGAGAGAGAGAGAGAGACAGACAGACAGAGAGACAGAGAGAGAGAGAGAGACAGAGAGAGAGAGAGACAGAGAGAGACACAGTGAGTGTGTGTGCATGCGCTTGCTTTGAACTCAAGCGTAATCTATGCACATGCTACTACTTCTAGTGCACTGAACTGATTCTTGCTTATGGTTTAGCTTTCCCTACTACAAGTGTCTCTCACCATCAGAGGAACCCACTCCGACTTCACAAGTACTTGTAATTTACATCTCCAAGTCAAGGACGAGAAGTCAACATTTTAGTCCAACTGACCGGTGTAGGGGTTGAACCCGTTACCTCGGCATCAGCACACTGGATGTCTCAGAATGATCGCTCTTGCCTGTTAGTGCGCTTGCCTGCTTTGACAGTGATCTGTATTTAATCCACAGCAGAGACAGGATTATTATTTTCTGTTAAGTAGTACCACTCTCGGGTCCATCCAGCCTCAGAAAAATGGATCCCAGGCAATTTTCTGGAATTGTCCATAAAGGACTGGTGATGTGGAAGTGAACTGGCCACCCCAACTCCACCTCATATGTCAGGTATTAGAATATGTGGAAGCATAACACTTCACACCCCAATGGCAATATCTGCTATGGGACAACCCTTACCTTATACTGAGTTGTTGAGGAACTGTGGTAGCACAATGCCATACTAACAAACTTGTTCAGGGTTCAACCCTCAACAGTAATATGAATTGGTATTTCTCCATTCAGTTCTGGGGGGATGGTTCAAGTCATAAAATGGAAACCAGAAATTTTTATGGGAAGAAAATATGGCAATGATGGGAGCCAGTCATCCTACCTCATTATCTCATGGCCTAACATATATGACCTCACACGTCACATCCATACAGCATCTGTTGTATCACAGGATATTAAAAATACTTACGTAAAGTTGGTTGGTTTGCAGAATCCCAATGTGAGAGCCAGTCGTCCCTTCTTTGCATCAATAATCCCGTTGTGATGGGAGATGAAGAACATGCCACATTTGAAGAAATAAGACTTCACCAAAGGCAGATTCTCAAAGTCCTGCAGGGTTACTGGTGTATAGAGCAGCTGCCACTCCTTCTTGTGTGCCCAGTGGCTGTAGACCAGTTGCTCAGGGTCGGTCAGGAAGTAGAAGTCATCATACTCATAGACCTGGTCATAAAAAATGTTGGCATTCTCAAATATTTTAGATGAGAATTCAGAGGGTAGATACTTTTCTAATGGATAAATTGTGGCCGAAGCTAAACTTGTCTATCACTCATGATGTGCCATGGCGATAAGTGTTTGTGGTTATGTTTTGACATCTCACACAATCACCGAAGTCGTGGAGCAGCTCTGTATTTTTGTCTCAAATATGTCATATGGCCAAGCCATCTAGATATTTATCTCTCTGCCTTCCCCTTGTACTTTTCCCCTAAATCTTATAAGTTGTCACTAAGTTTATTTCTTCTCATAACCGTCCCAAATAGTCTTGACTGTCTACATCCTAATTTCTCTTATCAGTTTATGGTTTTAATTTGTTTCTTCTTCTTCTTCAGCTTTCCGAGCCATTAAGGTTCTTTGCTGCAAATACAATCCGTCTCCATTCGTCTCTCTGGTGGACCTTCTCTTGCCAGTCGTTGATTCCAAGTGCTTGTAGGTCTGTACATGTATCATCTCTCCACCGTCTTCTTGGTCTACCTCGGGGTCTACGGCCATTTATTTCCTGAGTGTAAGCGAGTTTTGTTTCCCTATTATCTTCCATTCTTTCTATATGCCCCAGCCATTGTAGTCTATTAGCCTTCATGATACCAGTGATTAGCGGGGACTTAAACAGATCATAAATGTCTTTGTAACTTCTTCTTTTCCACTCTCCACTTTGTGTATCCCTAATGGGTCCAAAGATGCGTCTTAAAATTTTGTTCTCAAAGGTTTGTAACAAGGCTTCGTCTCCTTTCGTTGTACTCCAGGTTTCAGAGCCATACAGCACAACTGGTCTGATCAGTGTTTTGTATATTGTGATTTTGGTGTTACGAGATAGCGCCTTTTTGATTTTAGTAGATGTTGTAGTGCATAGTATATCTTATTTCCAGAGTTGATTCTAGTTTGTATTTCTTCCCTTATGATGTTGGAGCAGTTGAAGATTGTACCCAGGTTTCTTATAGGACTTATTAGTTTTTCTGCCTGTCCATGGTATTCTTTGCATTTTACTCAGAAACCACATTTCCAATGCCATGTGGTGTTTTTCAGCTTGTCTGCTCATTGCCCACATTTCACAATTTGTATGTATCTTCTTCTTATAGTTCACGCTGAGCAGTGTTGGAGATCGTGTCTGTCCATAGCCCTCTGTCTCTTGTGTTGTAAATAATTTCTGATACCAATGTTCCTTTATGCCATGATGTGAAAGTGTTCTCTTCTCTGGTGGTCTTCCCTCCAACCTTCCCACTGTGACGATATATTCCAGCTTTCCCCCTTTCATGACATGCTCAAAGAATGTGCACTGTCTTCTCAGATGAGCATAACCTCTTCTCTTTGTGAGTTAACTGCTGTTAACTGCTTTCAATATATCTACATTGCTCTTTTTATCTGTCTACAGTGTTCTCATCATTCTGCTATAAAGCCCCATTTAAGCAGCACTTTTATATATGAAGAGGAAATTCTTCACACACCCTATAAAATCAAAACTGAAATTGGTATGTAAAGACAACTGAATGAAGATCTAAGGGCCAATATACTCGTAATTATATGCAGTAAAAATATATTGAGTATAGATAAATCAATTTCCTTTTCATTTATTTCTCCCTGCTTCATTCAAAATGTATGCAGCATTAAATTATGTGGCATTTCTATCTAAGTAAATGGACTTTCATGGCAATGTTACAAAGTTTACAGTATCAAACTCTGGTTATCTTCCCGTTCTGTACCCTTCATCTCCCAATAGAGTATAGGCCTCAACCCAACTCATGTTAAGCCCTCCGTAGACTTGTTCATGACTGGTTGCATTTTGCAGCTCAAGCTTTCTATTGGATGAGGAAACTAGTCTTCACTTTACAGTGAAGCAGTAACAACTCATGCACCACCTGCTGTACCTCTTCATCGAACCGAAAAGTTTTTCCTCTCAATGACTCTTTGAGTTATCCAAAAAGGTGGAAATCACTTGAGGCTAGGTTTGGGGAGTATGGGGAAGTGTGGTACACACTGAAAGTGGAGGTCTTCGATGGTTTCAACTGTTACATGGGCAGTATGAGGTCAAGCATTGTCATGTTGCACAAGAACACCTTTACTCAGAAGTCTACGTTGTTTGGATGTGATTGTGGGTCAAAGATGATTCCTGAGAAGATCTGTATATGTATCACTGGTGACGGTTTTCCCTCTTGGCACGTAGTGCTCTAAAATAACGCCTTGTCCATCTTAAAAGAGAAGTTAGCATAACCTTCCCTGCAGATGGCTGCGTGCAAAACTTCTTTGGTTTTGGTGGGGAGGGATGGCACCATTCCTGGCTTGCTCTTGTCATTTCCGGCTCATGGTTGTGAACCCAGGTTTCATCTCCAGTAACAATTCTTGTTAGGAAACCATCACCTTCTTCTTCAAAGCACTGCAAAAGTTCTTGACAAGCATCAATGCGTCATTTCAATTCTGGAGAAAGCTGCCGTGACACCCAACTTGCAGACACTTTTCAGTTCTGTAGCACTTCATGGATGATGTGGTGTGCTGATGTCAAGATGAGTGGCAATGTTGCAGTCAATCAGCGGTTTTCCTGTACGAGGCCGTCAATGGCTGCAATCGACCCTGGGGTCACTACTCGGTGTGCTTGACCTGGTCGTGAACAGTCTGTCACAGAAGTCACACTGCTTTGAAACTTCCTACTCCACTCACACACTTGCTGGACTGACAGGCATGCATCACCATACTGGACCTTCATTCCCCGACGAATTTCTAAAGGTTTCACCTCTTCACTGTTCAAAACGATAAAAGAATGCTGCTTCTCTTTGGTGCATGTCAAAAGTGGACGACCATCTTTAAACTGTCCTTATGTCACCATGTTCATCTGCACTGTGATGTCATGTGCTTAACACTCTTGAATCCTTAAACAACAATATTGACAGGTTACAAGACAATGGTATGGTTATTGTAATGTCTATCACACTTGTAAGGTCTTCATTTGTAGCCCCAGCGTAGAAATAGAAATGAAAAATATAGGAAGGACAAGGAAGGAGCTGCAGGGGATGGGTAAAAAATATGAGAGCTTGTCATGAGTTGGTTAAGAATTATGGTCTACTGGGAGATAAGGAGCAGAAGTTTAAACAGAAAATTATATATCTGGCTGTGGCTCACCAAATTTTCTGGCATATTTTTCTCGGAGACGAGATATCTCGTAGCCCAGTGAGAGTCCACCAGATACCAGTTGTTGTCAATGAGCACTGCATTCCAGCTATGGTTGTACTCATTGCTCTTGAACTTGTCACCAGGGCGGTAGTCCAAACCTTTGGCATAGCCGGTCAAGACGATTGAGTGAACTCCAGCGAAGCTGTACACCGGAAAACAAGAATTATTGTTTTATCTCAAAATGTTAATATAGAACACAAATAAGCAAGTAACAAATGATAAGTAAATTAAGAGCCAAATTTCAGAATTTACTAAAAAAAATATGTTAAATATATAAACAGACAGCCATCGTGTTAATGGGATCCATAAGGGAAGCAAGGAATAGTCATACTGTAACCTACAATGCATGGCATAAGAGGCAACACAGGAGGGTTGACACCAGACACTGACTACTCTAGGTTCGCTGTACACTGGAACCTCCATAAGTGCTCAGATCTCCTCCAGATCCTGTCATCAGGTTCTCGGCTCCATATACCAGCTCTGCAGCACGAGTGATGATCCCACTGTGTGTATACCTGAACTCACAGATGCTATTAATGTTTGGGGTCAATGTTTTCATTTTTCAAAATTTGCCAAGGCAGTAACTGTATGTTTTAATCTTTACAATTTCCAAATGAAAAGAGATTATATAAATATAGAGAAAACGCACACATAAACTACTAATTTTTCGCCCTTGTCTGAGAAGACAAATGATCTAATCCATTAGCCATATGTGAGAAGGCAGTATGTTAATATCAGGTTCTTCTGAAACAAAGTTGTCCTCAGCTGGATTCACATATATCACTATTTAAAAATAAAAGACTGATGCTGCTCTCTTTCCCTCCGCTAGCCTACTGAGCATCCCTTGGCAAAGTGGAGTGCCCATTTAGCCACCCAAGCAAGGTAACATGAAACCATGACAGCAGGTGGCAGACTGAGCTTGTGAGCAGCCAACAGGTAGCTCAGACTGACCATAAGAATTTCACCGATCTGATCTACCACCTGGCGTACAGCCAGAATTTGCAGTCTGACTTGGATAAGTGCAGGTAGGTAGCTCTTCCTGTGTTATCGAAAAAATGAGGTGACTGCTGTCAAGCCGACACCAATATATCTCAAGTCCACGGCAGCAGACAGAGCATCTCTTTATAAAGACAATGCTATGGACATTGACCAGTATGGTCATTGACCAGTATAGTCATTGACCAGTATGGTTGCTGCCAAGTAACAAAACAATGGCTAACTATCTTCTTTACAGATGCCTAGATGGCATAATGGGCAGCAATAGAAGTAATAGGGTGAAATTCATACAAGAGATAACAGGGAATCTCCATGGTGAAGTGGTTATGCTGCCTGCTCCATGCTCCAAAGGTTCTGCTTTCGATTCAGACTTAACGTAGTTCAGTTCACAAGTGCAATTTTCTCGGAGTCTCCTGAGAGTAGTCACTGGAGCTTTCATGACACTTTCAGCAGGCCACCCTGTAGAAAGAGATCCAGCCATATGGGATAAAACCAGGTGTAATGAAAAATATCCTCTTGTCTTTTAAACCCTTTTTTCTGAAAAAATAAAAATAAAAACAAAAAACAAGAGACAACATTGCAGATCTAGACACATTTCTAGTGAACGAAAGAAGGAGAAGGAGAAGTAGTAATAGGTCTCAAACCCGTTCTGCCTTTGACATGCTAGAAAACTTTTTCAAGATGAAATAATAACATACCGACATAATGTTTCAAAAATGCGAGCATATGTGCCTTGTTTGTTCTTGAAAGAAAGCAAGACTTCTTCTGGGCTGTTGGTGTTTGCTCCATCTCGAAAGCTGATGGTGTACATATTCTTTGAAGTCATCCATCGGAAGATAACCCTGTAAATAGTGATTATATCTACATGACTGCATGTAGCAAAGATCAGAGAAGTATAGAACAAGACATGAAACAATGATGTCCTCCTTCTTCTTATTCTTCTCTGTAGCTCTTTCAATGGGAGTGCCTTACCTCTAGTTACCTCAGACAGTGTGTCCGACATCGACATGCATGTGTATATGGTTTGCTTCCTCTAAGATTCCATCCATGGTCACTGGCTCTATCTTCTCCTGAGTAGGTTTCTTTTTTAACAAATTTTTCCAGAGCAGTAGCCTTTAGGCCTGCTGTTTGCAATGTCCAAGTGCTGTGGGACTGTTAATGTGCACAACATGCACACAAGACCTCCTGTTTTTCACCCTTATCCGAGAAGGTTAGGTATTCGATCTCACTACCCAAGAAATAGATTGAGGGATGTCATTCTATACAACAGAATTTAGCAAAGCAAACAATATGACAATATTTAAATGCACAATAATAAATAAACGGTCATGACCACGAGGCAGATACTTATGTTGATGCCATATTAAGTATAACTACAGTGATTAACCTGGAAAATAAAATACATATTACAACTTTTTGCAAAATAATAACTTGATTCATTAATTTTCTACCCAAGAACTCACTGAAAAATGACAACAAAGCAATGACTATTAATTTCCATAACTATTTCAATGTCAAGCAATGTACCACAAGTGCATTTGTCACTGCGCACATGCAGATACAAGTGAAAATTTCAAGCAGTCTTAATCAATGAACAAATACAAAAAGAAGAATACTTAGCTAGAAAACTCTGTATTTGTTGAAATGCATAAATTACTAATTTGTCATATTCATCATCTTCCACATTTGCCATCAAGCCTCATGGGGAGGAATAATTGGCGATCCAGTGCCCGGTGGGTGGTACTGGATAGTGTCATTCCATGTGACTGTACAATTCTTTGATGTCATCAATCCGTTTTTTCTCAGGTGTCCTCTTGCTCCCGTAGCAGATGTTCTTTGTTGAAATGCCAGTACTGGTAGTTGATAATAATTTGTGATTGTGATATTTCAGTTTTCTAAGTATTCTAACATTTATTCGTTCGGAGATGTTGGCGTGTATCTGTGTGTGTCTTTCCATTTGTTGAGCTGGCTAGTTTATTTTGTGTTCTTCGGTTTTTGGTGTCAGCTTGACAGCAATCACCTAATTTTTTCCTTTTGGTGTGACAGCAGTCACCTCATTTTTTCCCATAACACAGGAAGAGCTACCTACCTGCACTTATCCAAGTCAGACTGCAAATTCTGGCTGTACACCAGGTGGTAGATCAGATCAGTGAAATTGTCATGGTCAGTCTGAGCTACCTGTTACAGAACATAAAGTAAAATATTTTAGATTGATTGGTCTGAGGTATCCGTAACAGAACATAAAGTAAAACATTTTACACTGGTCGATCTAAGTTACTTGTAACAGAACATAAAGTATAACATTTTAGATTGATCGGTCTGAGCTATCCACAACAGAACATAAAGTAAAACATTTTACACTAGTCGGCCTGAGTCACCTGCAACAGAACATAAAGTGTAACATTTTAGAATGATTGGTCTACACTATCCGTAACAGAACATAAAGTGTAACATTTTAGAATGATTGGTCTACACTATCCGTAACAGAACATAAAGTGTAACATTTTAGAATGATTGGTCTACACTATCCGTAACAGAACATAAAGTGTAACATTTTAGAATGATTGGTCTACACCAGTGTTTCCCAACGTGGGGCCCACGCCCCACAGGGGGGCAATTTGACTGTTAAGGGGGGCAATTCGAAAATGGAAGAAATCGGCTGAATATAACAAAACGGGGAGACTTGAGACTGAAGTTAACTAAATTGGAACCTGACATAAGATCTCTTTGCAGCAAGCATCAAGCGCAAGGATCTCACTAAATTTAAATAATAAATAATTACTAATAATTAAAATAATATAGAAAAATCTTTCATTAAAATTATTTTGTACTTGAATTTCAGTTCTCCATTATATGTTTTGAAAATTTACTTACTGTGTTTGCTCAATAATTACCTAGTGATTTCTTCCTAAAACCTATCATTCAAGTTTCTTTAGTGAACATTTCAATTTTTGAATATTAAAAATAATGTATATGTTGAGGGGGGGGGGGGCATGGGGGGGGGCATGGGGCGGGGGAGGGGGGCAATATGAATTTTAGAAAGGCTTAAGTGGGGCATGGTACAAAAAAGGTTGGGAAACACTGGTTTACACTATCCATAACAGAACATAAAGTATAACACTGTACACTGGTCTAATCTCCAATAAGGCTGGCATTTCTTTAACTGACTTGTGCTCTTAGGACAACGCAGCCTAAAATGGGTACCAGGACATGTTCTGGAAAGTAAAGGTGGTTGGTATGTACTGATCTCATCACCCATCGAGATTTTCCTATACAAATATGGGGCTAGCTCAATACACTTAACATGGTTCAAGACAAGGAAACAGGTCCCTTACTTACTTTGCTAAAACCTACCCACAAAAGAATATTTCCAGTAGTTGTAGTTCTGGCATATACATATTTAGGCCTTTACTGGTGTCACAGAGATGAGATTACCCTGGTGTGAACTAGGGGAGGAGACTGTGGAATGTGCACTGATGACATTACCCATGTGCTCCTGTACAAATCCAACCAATAAACAATAAATAATGGCACTGATGAGCTGATGGTTGGAAGATTGGGTAGTTGGTTGGTGGGTTTCTGGACGACTTAACTATAACTTCTGAGTCCACTGAGATGACATTAAAGTCATCGGAGCACTGACAAGGGTTGGCATCTAACATGGGGTGAGGTTAGTGTTCGCAGTCTAGGCCAGTGTAGATCCCCACTAGGACTGTGCTGCAGGGCTCACTTTCCCCTCTCCTAACAAAGGTACCTGCAGGGGTGTGCTATACCAATACTTCTGGTTCACATCTGTGGAGTGGCATGGTAATCCATGTATGTTAGCCAGACTGGGAACCCAGTGTGCGGCTAGGCTGCACCATGGAGAGGTGTCCAAACTCATGGGCAGTTTGCTTTATGGTCTTGCAACTACAGTAATCTGTTTTACTGTCACTATCACAGAAAGTTATAGGCTGTTTCCGGAAATAACACATTCATAACGATTTATTTCTCCTGGCAAGGTTGCGGTATCCCCAAGCAAAGGTGAAGTGATGTACCTACTTCCCTCCACTAGCCTATGGGACAAAGTGGAGTACCATTTAGCTCCCAAACAGGGTAACATAAGACCATGTGAGCATGTGGCAGATTGAGCTTATAGCAGCCAATAAATAGCTGCTGGTTATGGCCTCTAGGTCACAACAATAACAGAGGACCGCTTTATAGAGAATGTGGATTCAATCACAGACCAGTATGGTCACTGCTAAAAAGGAAAGCAACGACCAAGTAACCTTCTTCACGGATGCCTATTATATTATGATTTGGCAAATCACAATATTTCCAAACAGATAAATGTCCGGATGTCTTGGCCGCATGGCATAACCAGGACAAGAACACAGTCCTGATTCAAGATTCACGTGAGATTGTGAGATGGTCATACATGACCGCTCATCCCATCGGCATGGCACATGATAATAAATACGCATATTTTAAAAACTCTCCAGTGTGGATGTGGGAGGCCATGGAAAGCCAAATGAAATCCTCAAGAATATGTTTATGGGCAATCATAGTCATGGATGTTAAGAAAACACTTCATGCCTGTCTTCAGGTTGAATAGTACCGATAGATGGAGGGATGATTGCTACTGAGCTAAAATGGAAGACAAATCAAAGTTTGATTTTCTATATGTCTGCCAGTTCCTTACTCACATTTCAGGTTAATTAATTTTTAACTATTAAAGAAATTATGAACGTAATGCTCCTATGGCAACAAAATATCTATGCTACTTAATTAGTCATTAAAATCAGCCTATCACAAACAGAAACAGTAATTACAATCTTTAAAATCAGCCTATCACAAACAGAAACAGTAATTACAATCTTTAAAATCAGCCTATCACAAACAGAAACAGTAATTACAATCTTTAAAATCAGCCAGTCACAAACAGTTAAGAAAATTAATTTTATTTAAACATCTGCCTATCAGAAACAAATAAGGTAATTACAAACAACATTATCAAAGTTAAATAACACAGGAATATGTTGACGTTACTTGCCTGAATGGCGTGGTTATCAATGTAATAAAACTGATGAACAGTTCGGTACAGGTCTAACTTCCTGTACCGAGAATGCACCGGTGGAGCATGAATTTGCCTGGCTCTGGAATCATCCGGTATGAAGTTTGGAGGAGCTTTTATCTGCATTATAAATGCCCCGCTTTCTTGTTATGTCTGTGAATATAGAAGAAATATATGTACAGAACATTGTGTTGGATACTTACTGGCATGACAGATGACAGTTTGTTACACTGTACTTCAAAAAAATAAAAACGGTACAATAACTACAACCCATGGTGGGGACCGGGGATGGAGTTATACCTCTCTATAGCACAAAGCCTTGGCTGAATTGTAGAGACCATGATCCCTTTCTTTCGGCCTGCCTTGTTTACTTCAGAGGACAAATAACACCAATACATCTGAAACAAGACAAGCTGCAGAACCTCCCGGATCAGCAAAGCAATGCTTTTACTGTCTGCTTATCAGAGTTTTGATCCTAGATCAGCTGCTGACCAAGGCTTAGGGCCTGGTCTGCCCTGCCATGTCATTTAGTCTTTAGGTTGCACTAGGATCAGGCTTGTACCATTCCAGTTGATCTCCTACGCCTGAAGCCGTTGGCACAATGTGGGGGAGTTGAATTTGGAGAGCGCTGCCCAACATTTGGTGCAAACAAAAAGCAGATAGTACGTCTACTGTCATATTGTACCTCAGTCATATCTGACTAAGACCTGACAGTTGTGTTGGATAAATTATATGCCGTACTACTTACAGGGAATTGCAGGTGACGGAAAATAAAAGTAAAAACTAAAAACAAAAACCAGACATCACTTTAGCTTTAAAATTACTTCAGAACATATCATATGCCATCTTCTACAATGAATAAGATAATGAAAACAATTAAAGCAAAATCAATGCTCCTTGGTGAAACCTTATTTAATGAGATGGAATCATATACATATTAGGTAGCTGTATAGACAAAATAGGGAAGACAGATACAGATATTAATTAATAAGAATAGAAAAGGCAAAGAGGCACATCACACAGCAATAGACTATCTGTGGAAGTCAAAAGATAATTATAGTAGTAAAGTTAGAATATTTAACTTTACAACTGTTCTGCTGTATGAATTTAAAATATAGAGAACAACTAAACCAATTACTAATAAACCATACTATAGACATTCATTCACTGTTGGCTGCATAAAATATTATGACTAAAGAGATATGAGAGAATCACCAACGTGGAGCTCATGGAGACAAGTAAACCAATTCCAGTGAACCAAGAGATGAGGACAAGGCGTCCTGGTACTGGATGAGACAGGCACTAAATGAAACCTGTTAACAGTAAAACAAGAAAGTTCTTGCTCTATAACAGTGGTTCTCAATTGGTGGGGGACCACCCACCTCCCCCCCCCCCCCATCCCCCGGCCCATCGAGGGAGGGAGAATTTTTGTGTTTCCAGGGTGGAATGAAGATTATTTCAAGATCCTGTAAATACAAGAACCGATTACTTGATATTGTTTTTCCCTCCATACTTTACGGTTCTGTACTTCTCGCCCTTCTGAAATTCATTTTATAACTAAGTAGACCCACAAATCATGTTTTATGTAGACGTCTAGACTTTTTCTAGTATGTGTTATTAAATTTAGCTTCCATTTTTATGTACACTGTGTAGGTGCCGGGAGGGGAGAAGAGATTTTTAGGGAGGAAATACGAAAGAGGGGGAGGGGGTGGGGGTGGGGGGGAATGACGTTCTGAAAATATGGTGAAGGGGTGCACAGGCCTACAAAGGTTGAGAACCACTGCTCTAGAAACTTACAGGGCAAAAGAAATTATTCGTTGGTAGTGAGGCCTTTAAGAGACTGAGTTTCAACTCTTAAGTCTGATGAAGCGGCATTCAGGTTGTTTAAACCCTAAAAAGGGCTAGGGTCCATAGCAATGCGGTTGATAAAGAGACTTCTTCCAAGCTGAAAATCAGACATAGATAATGCTTCATATAGACCCACGGATAGAGCTAACACTTCATACAGACCCACAGATAGAACTAACACTTCATACAGACCCACAGATAGAGCTAACACTTCAAACAGACCTACAGATAGAGCTAACACTTTATACAGACCCACAGATAGAGCTACCACTTCATAAGACCCACAGATATAACTAACACTTCATACAGACCTACGAATAGAGCTAACACTTCACACAGACCCATAGATAGAGCTAACACTTCATACAGACCTACAGATAGAGCTAACACTTCATAAGACCCACAGATATAACTAACACTTCATACAGACCTACAGATAGAGTTAACACTTCATATAGACCCATAGATAGAGCTAACACTTCATACAGACCTACAGATATAGCTAACACTTCATACAGACCCACAGACATAGCTAATGTTTCACACAGACAGAGCTTAGTTAAATGAATACATGTTCGTGGTCTGTCCGTTACCTTAACTTTAACATGAAATGTGATCTACCAAATGGCATTGTCAGGCAGAGATGAAAGGAGAGGAGGGGAGCGAAAGAAAGAATGAAAGGAAAGAATGAAAGAAAAGAAAGAATGAAAGAAAAGAAAGAAAGAAAGAAAGAAAGAAAGAAAGAAAGAAAGAAAGAAAGAAAGACAAACACATTGACAGACAGACAGCGGACAGAGAAAGAGAGACTTCGTACTCTATTTAGCCCCTTTTTTCACATCCTCCAAACTAATTCTTGTTATCTCATTGCTTCCCTCAGTCAAACATCCGACTACGCCATTGGATGTGTATCAGTGTGTAAATCCGTTTAATGTTTACACAGCTGACACATCACAGTGTTATGAACACAGTTCGGTTGGTAGAAAATAATAGGCTTGTACTGAGAAATACCCGAGTTGTGTGTGTGTGTGCGTGGCACAGTGTGCGTATTTTGTTTTCAACGAATCAGCAATTTGTCATTCACAGAGCTGGTTACCTGAAATGCCCTTCCCACTTTTCTTCGCGAGTGTGTTTAAATTAACCCACTGCCCTCCCCGCCCTCCAACCCAAGCTTGAATTTTGTAAATACCTGTTTTTGCCGTGCTGTCTGAGTGTGTCTTGAAGAGATTACAACAAGAATTGCCATTGCGGATGTAGCCTTTTGCCAGATGAAAAACATACTGACCAATAAGAAGATATCAATTGAAACGAGAAAAAGAGTATTGAAGTGCAAAGAATACCACGGACAGACAGAAAAACCAATGAACAAGTCCTTCAAGAAACAAATGAAGATCGTAAACTGATTAGAGACATTAGACGTAGATAGTCAAAATTTTTTGGACATGTTATGAGAAGTAATGACTTGTAGAACTTCGTGACAAATGCCAAGATCGAAGGGAAGATACCAAGGGGAAGTCCGAGAAGTAAATACCTGGATGGCTTGGCTACGTGGCACGGTCGAGGCAGGAACACGGAGCTGATCCAAGACCCTGGTGATCGAGTGAGATGGAAAAACATGACCGCCCACGCTTATCGGTATGGCACATGATGGATAATTGGTATGACGTGTCACAGTCGTGCAGTTATATTGTCTAGTTGTGTCCTCTCATCTCTACCTTTTTCGCCTATTTCTATGAGTGATATAAATACCTGTTAATCATATGGACAACAATCACCTTCGGTAATAACCTGTGAGGGTAAAACCCGTGGGCAGCTGCTTTTGGCTGACTCGATCACAGGACTATTATTCTGAGCCGGCGAACCCAACTCCTTGACGTTGAATGGGGTAGAGATAATGGTAGAATCGAATTGAACTCTCATGCTAAGGGGTCAGTGAAGTCAGAAGCTTCTGGGGTCACCCCAGCAAGTGCTATTTCCGAGGATATGTCAGGTCTCACACAACTAGGGAGCCGGGGAGCGTGGTGGGTTAGATGCTCGAAAGCTGAACACGGTAGTCATGGGTTCGATGCCCAGCTAGGTTAATTCAGAATTTTTAAAATTGTCCCAGGTCGACGCATCCTAAAATAGGTAGCAAGAATGTCTTGGGAAGTTAAGGCGTTTGGCGTGATATGGACCAGATCGCGCCGATTGACCATATAAAAATACGGGTCTAACAGGCGTGTGGTAAAAACTCCGTCGGGGAACAAGCACGACAGCAGGCTTCTGATCATCAGAATGTTTCGACCCCTTTATCTTCTTTACACCCGGGGGGGGGGGGGGGGCGCGTGTCCTGGGCATGATTCCCGGACGTCTTTCTCCTGTCGTGTGTGTTTACTGAGATGTTTCCCTAGTCTCGTGAGAATGTAATCTTCTGGAGAAATTTGTATTACTGGGGTTGTTCTTCTTGAGAGACGGTGACTAACATTGCAGGCAAAGTTGAAGTATTACTGTGTATCCTTCTCTCACCCCGCATCACGATTGCTACATAGCCAACTCGGGGCCTTCTCCACTGCCTCGCCCAATCTTTTATGTGCCCGAGTTCTTGCTTGTCCCTTTAGGCCGAGTTGTTTCATCACGTTTTATGCAGAGCTAGTAACAAGACCTCTATATCCTTCCTGTCTCAGGCTTGCGACCATGTCACTGTATTTCTCCATCTTATAGCTGTGCTGCTCCTGGGCTCTTGACTCGAACAGAACAGTCAGCTCGATTAGTACTCACAGTTGGGTCGACGGAGAGAACACTAGTATGTCTGGTCGCAGCTGAAGCTTCAGGATTTCCGCTGTGTATTTGCCACGGCCCTACGGGTATACTGTCAGCTCCCAGTCTTCAACGCTCCTGAGGATGGATGGCAGGCTGTCGGGGCAGTCGACTCGACTCTGCTGTTTGGTTGTTGTCCAGCTTTTGCGAAGCGTATCCACCCGGCTTTGACAACAATCCCCTTATTTGCCTGGAGTCTTGCTACATCCTCTACGGCTGCCATTTCGGTGAGAACCTTGCACTGAATCAACACCCTTCCTCAATGAAGGATGGCTACAATAGATTTCCAACACTGTCTCTCGCCTGGATTGTACATTCTGTCAGACTGCTGTTTGTCCATCTCTTAATGTTATCTTCCCACTTGAATCGTTGTCTACATCTTGCTCGCTTGCTTCAACCTTACTCTTCAGTTTGGTTTTTATAAGAGTGTGGCCGAAATATTTCACTTGCCTCTTTATTATTTCTTTCATCAACTTTCTTTTCATTCCGTTTTCTGGAAACTTCTTATTTGATTGTTATTCATTTCCGTGAAATAAGACATATTCTTCTGTATATCCACAGCTCGCTCCAGGGCTAAGGTTTGTAAAATGGTCCTTTACTTGAGATACTTTACACAACTTGAAACCCATCTGTGTAGCCACGGAAGTACGGCTACAGTGGGGGACTCCAAACCGTCTCAGATACCATACATTAACATACAGTTAAGCCCAACACTTAGGTGGTTATTTCAGACGCCGTTTTAGGCCTAGCGTATTTTATAAATACCACGGATGTGTTACCGTAAGCCGGGGTCTTGTTGCAGTTAAGTGGAGTAATCGTCTTTCACTGTAAAAGTATTTCGGCTTCAGCACTCCCCTTTGCCCTACATTAAGAAGTGGGCATATTTTCTCCATCATCATCTCATCTCATCAACATGTTCCTCTTGTACCTTGCTGTGTCGAGGTGAAGTATAAACATCGTGAGAATGCCCGATTATGGGCTTCATGTATCGATATTCCTATGGACTCTGTTATTCCCTGCGTCCATCGTTTACGTGATCGGCCTCTTCCCTTGCTTCCCTCTGGTCTGTACATCATTGCTTGTTGTGGTACACTGTTAGTTGGTATCCTACTTGCATGGCCAAACTATTTGACTTTCTGCCTTCTAATAAAAATCTAGTGCAGTCTGGTCTACAAGATGTGGACTGCGCCTGGCCATGCGGCCAGCAGGGTTAGGATCGGCTAGCCTCTCCCAGGAGGGGTGAAAAGTGAAAATTAGTAACCTGCCGATGACCCGCAGTCTACACAAGTCAACCCCACCTCCACGTGGTGTAGACTGGGAAACCATGACCGCGAGGTCATGGGCTAACGGGTATATGGCTCGCCATAGGGGATGGACTCCCTATGGTCAGATTTTTGTCCTAAACCTGCGACTGGCCTAGGAAGCCGGCAGGGGATCTTCATACTGCTCGTAGAAAAACTAAGAAGTATAAACGGACTGATCCTAATGGATATAGACCCGGTAATGTTAATGGACTACGAGATAGATCAGCGATTTTCTCCATCACTTGTTTTTATCAACGTTCACTCTGTGGTCTTATGGCTCTTATCAATGGTCGCTCTGTGTCCAGACACATATTTTTAGCCCTTGGCGCATATAATTTTTACCCAGCGCAGAAACACATGGTATGAAATGTACGCTTTAGTCCAATGTAGGCAAGATGGCAACGTTAATATGAGTAACTCGCCTAAAGAGGACGGCCCCTACACGAATGACAGATGAGTTTGTTGCGAATCTCCTAGAAGACTGGGCGTTAGCTCCTAAGCCCGGTGTAGTTATGTTCAGATCGTTTGTGCTCTTATGCGGGCTCTTATGCAAGAACATCAAGTCAAAGGAGGTAAAGCCAGACAAGGGCGCCATGCAGGTGACCAAAGAAGAATGGTCAACGAACACATAACTTGTATCGTCAGTCGCCCAGGGTTGCCACTTTTTTTTGAACAAAAGTATCTAGAAATGGCCCAAACAACATCCATAAATATCTAGATTTCGTTGGAAAGTATCTAGGAAAAATATCCAGATTAAGAAAGTAAGAAATTACATATGTATTGATGTGATCGTAAATTGATTAGAGAAATTAGACGTAGACAGTCAAAATTTTTTGGGCATGTTATGAGAAGAAATGGATTGGATAATTTGGTGACAACTGGTAAGATCGAGGGGAACAGACCAAGGGGAAGACCTAGAAGCAAGTACATGGATGGCTTGGCCTTGTGGCATGGTCGAGACAGAAACACGGAGTTGATCCACGACTCTGGTGATCGAGTGAGATGGCAGAACATGACCGCCCACGCTTACCGGCATGGCACATGATGGATGGATGGATTGATGTGGCTGCCTTCTCCCTGGCGAAGAGTTTACGGCCGTCGCCGTAATCCCGTATATTCTCGTAAGTAACGCAGCTGCATCCGAACCAGCAGCGGTTCGAGCCGCGCTGGTAATTTAAGGGGTATGTGAACCGGTCGCTCAGTAAGCAATGGCAAACTACTGAGCGTAATCTTGCCTAGCACATCAACAGCAGCTGAAAAATGCTGATGTTGACTGCAACGTCCTGTAAGGGATATGCACAAAATAAAAATAAAAAACTAATATTCTGCTTCAGCCACACTATTATCAGTAGCCCTTAAAAATTTAATAACTTGACAATATTTAGGTATGCCCTTTACTGGCTGAGATATGTTGTTAATAGAAAAGAATGAAATATTTTTCAATACATCTAAATTTTCAAGAAGTCTCTGCTTCAGTTGACTGAATAATGAGACAAGAAAATCTTGACAGCGCTTTCTTAAGTTGTTCTCTTCATTTTCTGTTAACAGTCCTTTTGTTTTTAAACCATCAATTTTTGATTCTATTTGGTATCCTAGGTATGGCTTAGGAGCCAAATAGCTCTCTATAGTGCAAGTGAACAAGTCAGCTTTACAAGTTGGCAATATAAGTCTTTTACCAATTGAGTGAAATAGTAAAGTGAGGTCGTCAAGTAATTTAACTTTATCAACATTTTGAGATTCAAATAGTTTATTAACTTTTTGCACTTCACTTAAAAAGGGTTGTAAAAAGAGAAGGAATGCCAAATTTTTTTTCATCACTGTACATTCCATATAGTTTTTCAGCTGTATAGCATTTTTCACTTTGTCTTGGTATTTCGAAGTGCGTCTTCAACTCCAACCATTGGTTCACAGTTACTTCAACAGCTGGTTGAATTGATAACCATCTAGTTTTGCAATATGACAGAATTTTCAGTGGTGGGGAACTATCATTTAATGCTTTATATAAATTGTTATTGCTGTTGTCTGACAGATGATTTGGAGAACCAGTTATGTGTTTCAGCAATAAGGAATTGCAAATTCCTTAGTAAACATTCTGATGAGGCATGTGATAATGCTAGCTGCAAGGAATGACACGCACATTTTATGAGGATTAAAGATGGGATATCTTCCTTAAATTTTATATAAACGCTATGGTTGATATCAACCATTATTGAGGCATTATCTGTACCAGTTGCAGCCAAATTCACGTGAAAAGAATCACAAAGTCGGCATTACAGCAGTAAGTCGCAGCACAGTGTGTTTACAGTTCAAATAATGTTATTATAATTTATGCGCCCTTTTACTCATTACCTGGGGGTTGCCAGATTGTTGAGCGTTGACCCAAGTCAGTCCAAAGTTTAAATAATGGCAGTTACCATAATTTACGCGCGTCCAGACCAAACATAAAATGAGTAAATGACACCGAAAGAAAAGTAAAATCTAGAAAGTATTCAAAATATCCGACTCCAAATGAAAAGTATCTAGAATTGCATCCAGCATCCAAACGTCAGAAAACGGTATCCAGATGCCGGCAAAAACCTCTAGATCTGGATATAAAATATCTAGAATGGCAACTATGCAGTCGCCACACGCTGAGGGATACACGGGGGATGGAAAGGACCACTTATGGGATGGGTGGTTCAACGTGCAGTGAGGGTATGTGTCGACTAAGTTGATCCATTCTTAAAGAATGTGCTCCAGTGTTTGCTGAGCTTGATAGCGCATGCGTGTACTAAGTCTGTGGCCAATTATGAATGTCGAGTACATGTTAGTTAGTTAGTCGACAGATCATCCTCATTGCACGTCGAAACATTCAGTCCATAAGTGCTCGAATCCCCTCCTCAGCAAAACCCGCAGCGTGTAGCGGCTAACGACACCAGTTCTGTGTTGGTTTATCAATCTTCTTTGGCTTCCTGCGTTGTGTTTTTGTCTGGCCAGACCTCTTTTAATTTGCTGTTCTCGCAGCTTGGCCATGGTTGTAGATTCACAGTCATCGCTTGGTTCTCGTAAAGCAATCAGAATGTCTGCTTGGTCCATGGCTTGTCCGCCTTCCACAGTAGCCTTACCTGCAAGCCTGTCGGCTTGCTCATTTCCTTGTACACCCGCATGCCCTGGCACGAAGATGAAACTAATCTTTGCCAGCCGAGACCGCTCCAGAGACAGCAACCACTCTCTCCGGTACATGTAGTCCATTTTAGTCCTGTTTTAATTCAGAAAATATAGTCTGCTATTGTCTGTGGGACAGGTGAAAATAGTTCCGTTTGGATCAAAGTGGAGTTCTCTGTGTGTGTACCATTCATTCATTCATTCATTAGCATGGTACGGGTGCCGGTCGTTCAGAAAGCAATGGCAAACTAGTGAACGCAAACTTGCCAAACGATCACAACAGCAAAAAAAATGCGGGTGTTGCCCGCGACGTCCTGTAAAGGATATGCAGCTACCTTTTTAACTCTCCTTCTGACACATCTGGGGATGAGCGATCTCGATGTATGGTGTCCGCCTCGAGTGCTGGAGGTTCCTGGTTCAAGCCCAGGTGAGGGCCGAGATTTTTACACGTGGATTTCTCGTAACAAAATGTCCCCTGGTCTCTGGGTAGTGAGATCGGACGCCCGTGTGTATTGTTGCGCACGTAAAAAATCCATTGGCAGTTAAAAATCGAAAAAGAGCAGCCTAACGGCGCTGCCCGGGCAACATTTCGAGTTAAAAATCTACCCAAAGTATTTCAGGATCCTCGTCGGTGCTACGGAGTTCGTGCACTGAGCTGAGAGTCTCCGGACTCAGGCTTGAGTTAGGAGTAGAATGGAGCACTTATGGGTTACACCCGTGTGCCGTGATGTGATCCGTTGACTAAACTAAACTCCTTCTGACATTCACCAAAAGTGACGCAGATTCGACCACACACACGCCCAGTACGCAACAAGCAAACAGAGTGAGTAACTTTTATATTTATATTTTCAAGTAGAGTTGTTCATGCAGTTGTATCGGTGTGTGTTTGTTGTTTGTGTGCTGACGAAGGTTTTTTGCCGAAACGTCCATTTTGTTACTTGTGATCGCGTTCTATTAAATCTTGCCGGCTACTTCACGTTTTGTGTGTGTGATTCATTCACCAAAAGTGACTTATCACATAATATGCTGTTCATCTTCTGAATACCCCGGCTAAATGCCAATAACATAAAACCTACCCAAAAAAAAGCATGTATAGCATTTGTGAAAAAGTCTTAGTCTCCGTGGCGAGGTGGTCAAACCATCTGCCTCGCGCTCCGAAGGTTGTGGGTTCGATACCTGGATACGTCTTTCGGTTCACAAGTGCATTTTTCTCGAAGACACCCGGGGGTCGTCGCTGGAGCTACGGAGTTCGTGCCTTTTGCGACGCTTTCGGCAGGTCACCCTGCGGAAAAATACCGAGCCATATGGGACAAAACCCGGTGCAATGAAGTCTATCCTCTCGACGTTTAAAGCTTTTTTTAAAGCATGTGTGAGTCTTGTATCAACACAGTGCGCTCCTTACATGTCCTACGGATTTCGGGCACTGGGTTGGTAATCGAGGAGGAAAAGATAGCGGCACTGACGAATACAATACTTTCAAGTGTGGTAAAGGTGTCCCTTGAATCCAGCCAACCCAATCCTATATGCCGGTTTGTCTTCCGATAATATTCGGGCCATTTTACTACACATCCACGTTTCGACGGCATTCCAGGCATGCATTCCTCATAAATAACAGGTTTCAGAAGCCCAGGTCTGCACAGACTGCCAGGCGGAATTTGTGCTGACACAAGGTTCGGCTACGCAAGGATGGCAGTTCAGGTAGGGC
This sequence comes from Cepaea hortensis, assembly GCA_963921405.1. NCBI lineage: Eukaryota > Metazoa > Mollusca > Gastropoda > Stylommatophora > Helicidae > Cepaea > Cepaea hortensis. The sequence continues at coordinate 138,058,233 of OY992878.1, forward strand.
CTGCATTATTTATAGCCCCATGCAAAGCCTAACCCGTTCGAATCAAGCCGCACGGAGATTAAACTAGGGTGGGGGAGATAGGAAAGAGCGCGCGCAATAAATGGGGCGATGCCATATCAAAAGCGCGCCAGCGAATGGGGGAAATAAGCCGCAGTACAGCTTTGGATTGACATAATACAGGCTTAGTTTGAAGAGACCACGAGGCGTGTAAAAAGGTCCTTTACTTTCTGTTATTATTCTGGAAAGATCGAGGGGAAGAGAGGCAGAGGCAGACCATGAGAAATGATGCTGGATGGATTGAGACGGTTGCATGGATGAATATCAGCAGCAGAGTTGATCCAGAAAACCGAAGACTGTGGAGAGCCATGAACGCCTACGCCAGCTGGCAGGGCACTTGATGATGATGATGACGATTTATTCTGAAGCGAAGAAATGAAAGTTCGAGAATAAAAAGTCCTGAAATCACAAGAAGTTCCCCTCTAAAATTGTCTTGTCGGCTGGGGTGGGAGATCATGTCTTTCCGAACCCTTGTTCTGGGGTGTCATCTGTTAACTGATCCAGTGCTCGTTATTTGGACAACAGGGTGATATGTCGCCGTACCTAGGCCATTGCGTTGTTTGTTTTGTTTCGTATAACAGTATCTTTCGCAATGTCCATGCTCAGTGAACGGACATTTACATAATTCTTGTTTATTTGTGTACCATGTTCGGCTCTGTGGCGAAGGTGTTACGGATGCAATTCGTAATCCCGCATACCGCGTTCTAAACACAGCTGCGGGCGATTTGGCAGCAGGCCGCCTTGCGTTAGTTTCCACACAAAGGTATGTGTACTGGTCATTCAGAAAGCAATGACAAACGAACGTAAACTTGCCAGGAAATCACAAACAGCCAAAAAATGCTGGGGTTGACGTCGCTTACAGTTCCTTGTAAAAAACGATGGAATTACTTAAATGCAATTGAGTGCTTGAAGGTTTGCCACTTTTGGGGGAATAATGTCCCGAGAGAGAGAGAGAGAGAGAGAGAGAGAGAGAGAGAGAGAGAGAGAGAGAGAGAGAGAGAGAGAGAGAGTGAGAGAGAGAAGCAGGCAAGAGTGACGGGGGAAACGGTGAGGGATAGGAAACGGAATTAAAAACAGAATTTTTGAATTTTCAAAGATACATCAAATGTCAGTAAACTGTCGTCGCTATTACTGGCATATATCATGTAACATGAGACTGGCACACAGTAAGTGCAGTTAAAAAACGAAAATAATCTAACGTTTTTAACAATCTAATTACAAACTGAAATGACAAACAGTTCTGTTTTTTGTTTTTAATTTAGAAGTAATTGGAAAATACATGAAGAAGATTCGGTGTTAAAAGCTCTCTCTCTCTCTCTCTCTCTCTCTCTCTCTCTCTCTCTCTCTCTCTCTCTCTCTCTCTCTCTCTCTCTCTCTCTCTCAAGCGCGGTGCACTCATACACAATGTCTCTGGCGTGTATTAGTTTCAGCTTCATATACACTAGCTTATAAACCTAAGCCTCTAATCCAGTTAAATTAAATGTCCTTTTACAGGTCGTGGCAATCAACCACGTCATTTTTTTTGCCTGTGTGATTTTCTAGGCATTTTTAACATTTGTAAGTAAATAAAGATGTGAGGGAAAACGATGGCGATGAATGTGATACATATTTAGAAAACCTGTCAAAAGCATAACTAGTTAAATTAATCACTAATTTTTTAAAGGACCCTTTTCTTTCTACACTTTAAGGGAGTGGTTTTCAATCGGTGGGGAATTCCCCCCAGAGAGAAAATTTAGGGTTTCCACGGGGGAATTAAGATTATTTCAAGATCGCGTTAATACAAGAACCGATTGCTTGTTATTGTTTTTTCCTCCATATTTTACAGTTATGTACTTCTCATTTCATCTCATCGTGTTCCTCTTGTACCTTGCGGTGTCGAGGTTAAGTATAAACAGCGGGAGAGTACCCGCTTATGGGCTTCATGTATCGATATTCCCATGGACTCTGTTATTCCCTGCGTCCATTGTTTACGTGGTCGGCCTCTTCCTCTGCTTCCCTCTGGTCTGTACATCATTGCTTGTTGTGGTATGCTGTTGACTGGTAACCTACTTGCATGGCCAAACCATTTGACTTGCTGCCTTCTAATAAAATCTAGTGCAGCTATAACCCCCACTTTAGTCCTGATTTCTTCATTTCTGATCTTATCTCTTCTCGATACATTGAGTATTCTTCTCAGGAATCTCATTTCTATTGTTGTGATTTTACTTTTCTCTTTTTCTGTCATTGTCCAGGTTTGGCATTGGTAACATAGAGTTGGTAGGAAGATTGTGTTGTAAATGCTTTCTTAGTAGTTATTGATACATGTTTAGTTCTTTAGTATTGGTGCCATTTGTCCAATGAGTTGGTTTGCCTTATTGCATCCATTTTCGATCTCGTCTTCTGTACTTCTCGCCCTTCTGAAATTCATTTTATAACGTATGTAGACCCGCAAATCACGTTTTATGTAGAAGTCTAGACTTGTTCTAGTATGTGTTATTAAATTTAGCTTCCAGTTTTACGTATACTGTGTAGGGGCGGGGGGGGGGGGGTTATAGGGAGAAAATACGAAAGGGGGGAATGACGTTCTGAAAATATGGTGCATGGGCCAAAAAGGTTGAGAACCAATGCTTTAAGGCGTATTGAGCATATTGTACCAGCCCCAAATTTTTGTAGGCAAATCGGCACTCGATGAATGATGTGATCAACACACGCCTGTCGTCTTTACTTCCCACCAAGCACGAGGGGATAAATTCACTTTTACGCTATCGATGCACTGTGTCCCCCAGCTACCAATGTATATCCGCCAACTGTTTAGTCGACGGATCAACATTACGGCACACAGGTGTAACCCATAAGTGCTTCACTCTACTCATAACTCAAGCCTGAGTCCGGAGAATCTCAGCTCAGTGCACGAACTCCGTAGCAAGAATCTCAGCTCAGTGCACGAACTCCGTAGCACCGGCGAGGATCCTGAAATACTTTAGGTAGATTTTTAACTCGAAATTTTGCCCGGGCGGCGCCGTTAAGCTGCTCTTTTTCCATTTCCAACTGCCAATGGATTTTTTGCGTGCGCAACAATACACACGGGCGTCCGATCTCACTACCCAGAGACCAGGGGAAATTTTGTTACTAGAAGTCCACGTGAAGAAAAAACCCGGCCCTCACCGGGGCTTGAACCCGGAACCTCCAGCACTAGAGGCGGACACCATACCTCGAGACCACTCAGCCCCCCCCCCCCCCACCTACCCATTTTCCGCCAATTACGAATGTACTATCCACACTATTATCAGTGCAATAGTCACTTTGCTACCAATGCAATATTCACTTTGCTACCGAGTAATATGCACTATGCTAACTAACATTGCGCTATCCACGCGCACCAGTGCAATATCTATCAAGCTACCACGTTTCCACAATTCACACTCTTTCGTTCTGACAGGCCATCTATCTATTTAGCAACATGAATTATGTCTAATTCGCCTGTCTTTAGCACGCCAGTTTAAAAAAAAAAAAACATGGCCTCATTTTTTTTCCCACGTTTATTTGATTGTTTTTTTAAATGACGAATACCCGAAGATTAGGTTCCGTGCGTGGGAGTTTGTGGTGGCGAATTGGGGCTTACTTCGTGCCAGTCAGAATAAATTCTGAGGAAAAACTTTTGCAGCTTTTTTTAAATGTCATATCACTTACAGGACGTTGTAGTCAACACCAGTCACCAGCATTTTTCAGATGTTGATGTTATTGGCAAGATTACGCTTAGTAGTTTGCCATTGCTTTCTGAGCGATCAGCTCACATACCCCGTAAGTAACCAACGCGACGCGATCCGCTGCCGAATCTCACACAGCTGTGTTCCTCACGTGGATATACGGGATTATTGAGACAGTAGTTAACCACCTGGGCCAGGGAGAACCAGCGCGTTCAAATAGAGGCCGTCCCTTCGTTAAAGCGACTGGGTATGTGACCGGGTTCTTTAGGAATAGTTACGTTTAAACCATGAGCGTTTGATGTGTGTTTTGTATTCCTCTTTGTTTTATTCTGTTCCATAATACAGGGTGTATTTTTAATGACTGTGCAGTGTTTGAAAATATTGCAGGTCCAAGTTTTGTATTCACCCTCTGTAAAGTTCATGCAACATAATAGGTAAATACAAAACTACACAAAAATATTTTCAAACAATGCACTGTCATTAAAAATACACCCTGTATAAACGAAAGGAGCTTTTCTTCCACTAGCTCTATTTTGTATACACCAATCGGTACTCTATGGATTATGTGGTTAATACCACGCCGGCCTTTACTTCCTAGAACACTTCTTGGTACTTGTTAGGCTGGTGGCTCTTGGAGCTCAGGTCATTTGTTTATAAAAGTCTTCGCGTGTTTGGCGATTCAAAAATATGACCACTGGGCTGATAGGCGAGCAAAATAGCTACTGTTCTATCGCGGTTCTCTCTTTCTTCTCCTCACTCTCTCTCTCTCGCTCTCTCTCTCTCTCTCTCTCTCTCTCTCTCTCTCTCTCTCTCTGTCTCTGTCTGTCTCTGTCTGTCTCTAATAGTAGTGTGCATCCAAAATATATATAATGCCTGGCCCTGTGTGAAATGTATAACCGTAATAAATCTCGTTCCCCTCCCCCCTTTTTTAAACATTTCTATTTGGATATATCTTTCCATGAAATGTGTCACAAGAACAAGCCTGGAAAAAAAAGAACTGAAAACCAGATGATCAACAGTACCAATAAACAGACGATGACGGTTAGTATACACTGAATAGATGGTAAAAATACAATATAATTTATGGATAACAATAACAGAAGTATTAGAAAGTAAAGATACACCCAGCTGTGTATCAACCGCTCTCTATCCTCCCCCATTCACACAATCACTTTCTTAAATGTTGTCTATCCCGTGCAGGATGTTGCGATCAACTCCAACCCTAGTTTGATCTTCTGGGCAATTTTATGTTCAGTAGTTTGTCATTGCTTTCTGCTCGAGAAGTCAACGTTGAAGTCCGTCCAACTGACCGGTGTAGGGATTGATCCCCCCTTTACCCTGACATCAGCGCACCGGAAGTTTCAGAGCAAGCGCAGTAAGGCTAAAGGTTAAACTTTTTCACAAAACTAAATATAATATACTCAGGTAAACTGTTCATGTTTAGCATGATCTGCAACAAAAGCTTATCATATTTAACTAAATAAAACCTCGATACTCTATTTCCTATCTACATGTAACTAAAGAAAATGCAAAAGCAAAAGCAGTGGCTGCAGCAAGATATATATGTAACTATAATGACAAAACCTGTTTTCTTTTAACTTCCAACGACCCACCCACACGCTCGCCCGAAATGCTGACAGTCTCTTATCACAAACACAAGGCCACTCGTCGGGATATCTGCCAGCTTGATACAACCTAGAACAGTCATACGCATTCTTCTAAGGGCACACAGGAACCTGGGTGAATTATCTCCACTGATTTACTGGTTGGGGATTTCGTTTGGAAAGGATCGCTATCGTTGTAGGCTCGGATAATGCCATAAGTGCTTCAGTTTCCACGTAAAAAAATCCCTTGGCAGTTGGAAATCGAAAAAGAGTGGCCTAACGGCACTGCCCGGGCGAAATTTCGAGTTATAAATCTACCCACAGTATTTCAGGATCCTCGCCGGTGCTACGGAGTTCGTGCACTGAGCTGAGATTCTCCTGACTCAGGCTTGAGTTAGGAGTAGAACGGAGCTCTTATGGGTTACACCCGTGTGCCGTGATGTTGATCCGTCGACTAAACTAAACTAAACTGTTTGGCGCTGAATCAGTTAATATCCATCCAAGGTATTCTTAAATTTTCCTCAGAAACCACATTTCCGCTGTCACGTTTCTCTGTGTATCTGTTCTGTTTATTGTCCGGTTTTTACATGCTGACAACAATACAATCCCCAGATACCAAGCTAACACGCTGGTGGTAGTAGTAGTAGTAGTAGTAGTAGTAGTAGTAGTAGTAGTAGTAGTAGTAGTAGTAGTAGTAGTAGTAGTAGTAGTAGTAGTAGTAGTAGTAGTAGTAGTAGTAGTAGTAGTAGTAAGAACGCGACTACGAGATCAATACGCTCCTATTCAATGAAGTACCAACAGTCCTCCAGTGACTACCGCTGGTAAGTAGTTTAACATTCAAGGTAATCTCTCTGCTGATATGCTGTAGGACTGAAATTCCGATGACGAGACATTCTTGACTATGACTGTAAGGTGCGGTGACCGATCTTTTCTTGTCTATGGCACGGCAAAGTTAGTTAATTCACTGATCAATCTGTGCTGTGAAGTGAAGCCGGGCCTAAATTACTATACAATTACAAACGGTAGCTCTAGCTGTTGGACTATTTATGGAAAGATAATCATTGGCATTCATATAAGGTAAATGGGGGAAGGGAATAAAAGGTAGAAGAAGATTCACAAAAGCAAAGGAAACCGGTAGAGATCAGAGGACAGACTAGACCAGTAGTTCTCAACCGGTGAGGATCTCCCCCCCCCCCCCCCCCCCCACTTCCAGGGGGGAATTATTTCAAGATCGCGTTAATACAAGAGCCGATTATTTGATATTGTTTTTCCCTCCATATTTTACGGTTCGTCAGTCTCTGTGGTCTAGAGGTTACACCACTTTCTCCGTAATCTCGTATACTCTCGTAAGTAACGTGGCGTTGCGCGAGAATTGGAAGCGGTTCTCTCCGCGTCGGTAACTTACGGGGTATGTGAGCCGGCCGCTCAGAAAGCAATGGCAAACTACTGAGTGTAATCTTGCCAAGAAATCAACAATCAGTTGAAAGATGCTGATGTTGACAGCGATGTCCTGTAAAGGATATGCAAAAACATTTTACGGTTCTGTACCTCTCGCTCTGCTGAAATTCGTTACATAACGAAATCACGTTTTATGTAGGCGCGAAGACTTGTTCTTATATGTGTTATTAAATTTAGCTTCCATTTGTACATCATCATCATCATCAAGTGCCCTGCCAACTGGCGTAGGCGTTCATGGCTCTCCATAGATCTCGGTCTTTGGTTTTCTGGATCAACTCTGCTACTGATATTCCTCCATGCCACCGTCTCAATCCATCCATATACTGTGTTTTTAAAAAAAAAAGGGGGGGGGTTTATTGGGAGGAAATATGAAAGGGGGGGGGGGGTGACGTTCTGAACATATGGTGAAGGTGTGCATGGGCCAAAAAAGGTTGAGAAACACTGGACTGGACAATATAAAAATTGAAAGCTATTGTGTTTGGACTATGTATACACAGAACATGATGGGGTTGGTTGCGACGTCCTGTAAATGACGTGTAACGTAACATAACATTAACAATACAGGTATTAAAGTTGGTAAACCAAAATATTAGCCTACTGGTTTTTCATACTTCACTCCAGGCTGCCAAAATAGACATACTATACTGAACCCGTCACTGACTGTCACCATTGGCCTAGCCTATATTTCCGCATCTAACCCGTGAGATATACAACGATTGTCAGTGCAGTGAAGACAATAACACAGCGCGGGTGTGTCAGCCGCCATCCTCCGCGTAACAACGTCGCGTTGTTTTGGCGAAAGAACATTCCTTCCTTTCAGTCAGCGACCTGGATGGTGATTAATATTTGTGGTATTTAAATCGAAGGCTCAGCCAGGAGCCAGTGTAGGGGCAACACCGAGCCACGCAAGGGTGGAAGGGGGTCAAGGGCAGGTGAATGCGTGTGAGCCCAGGGTGATAACGGGTTTTAAACAACTTGTGAAGTAGTGATCAGTGAGATGCGATCCCTTCATTGAATACCGGAACCTCAGACGGAGTAGGACTATTCTAGTGTTGCTGAAGTGGAAATACAAAGACTGATTATGACCATAAAAGGGCAAAACAAACAACTTTTGGTCCAGGCGACGTGAAAGCACTAACCGCGGTGGTATATTTGTCAACCCAGCCTAATAAACGGTCTCTCTGGCGAAGGGGTAACGACCCTATGCGTAATCCCGTATACTCTCGTAAGAAACACAGCTGCGCGAGATTCGGCAGCGGATCGCGTCGCATTGGTTACTTACGGAGGGTATGTGAGTCGGTCGTTCAGAAATCAATGGCAAACTACTGAATGTAAAACTTGCCAAGACATCAACAGCAGCTGAAAAATGCTGGTCTTGACTGCAATGTCTTGTAAAGGATATGCGAAAAAAAAGTGTTCTGGCAATTGCCTGGGAAGAAAGAGTGTTGGCAATTGCCTGGGGAGAAATAGCGATGAGGAAGGAACTGGCCACTTCACCTCATATATCGTGGTCTAGAATATGGGAAAGTCTAACACTTCAACCCCGGCGGCAGGATCAGCTATGGGACTGGATAGGGAGTGAAAACCACTGTGACAAATAGGAAGACTGTGTGAGGAAGGTTTAGTGGTTGAACATATCAAGAGCATGAGAAAACGACAAATAGTTGTTGCGGAACATGACCGCCTGGCATATTACATGATGATAATCGAGTTTACGTATGCGCGCACACATACAGATAGAGATTGGCAGCATATGAAAATAGAGAGAGAGAGAGAGAGAGAGAGAGAGAGAGAGAGAGAGAGAGAGAGAGAGAGAGAGAGAGAGAGAGAACCTAGTGAAGTAACACACAAGAAGTAAAGAAGATGGAAATGCAAATCATGACCCTTTCAGCAATAAGATAAAATCTGAATTCTTCATGTTTTCCTGTTCTGTCACCCATGTTCTGCTTCACAAAAGACGAATCTGAAATACTCTGAAACTGACACCTCATTCATTGACTCAATGGCCTGCCCCGTGCAGAATTTCGTCCCTGGTCATTATCTTTCGAAATATCTCTCTATCCTAAGCCAGAAGCCACGCCCCATTTGCTGTCATACGTAAATTATCTATTACACCTTGAATCCATCTCACTTTTGGCCTTCCTTTTAACAGTCTCCCAAGTATACTTTATCTTTACTAGAGTTTCTCCTGTTTTTTGTTTTAATGAATTGTTAATACGTCAAATGAATTGCTAATACGCCAAATGAATTGTTAATACGCCAAATGAAATGTTAATACGCTTTCGGGCAACACATAAGTCATGTGGCAATTGCAGTGGGGGGGGGGGGGGGGGGGTGTTTTAGAAGAAGACCCAGTAACCACCGGAATAAGTGAACAGCATTGTACCTGAGAGGGGCATGACATTCCATTGTTCCAACAGCCAGTAATTACTGTTAAAGGTGGAGATCACAAAACCACTCATGCGGGTGCAGAAATCAAGGGGAAGTGGGGAAATTATTTTCCCAAGAATAAGTTTAGGAGCAGGTCACAAATCTGGAATGGTGGAATGACATGTTCTTAGAAGCAGGTCACAAATCTGGAATGGTGTAGTGACAGTAAGTGAAAGGAAGAAATTATGCGGCTTTCTCTGCATTGCACCATACATCTTCCAGAAAAGCCTCCTTTCCTTTTGGTTGGCTTGGTTATTCTTTTCCCTTATCTTCAGACTTGTTCATGATTGATTGGAATTTGCAGCTATAAAGTTTTTGTCTATGGAATGTGGAAGGCAGCCGCACACCCACACCCAACCCTCCCTCGTCAGCTCTTATGACATGTATGGTTGGTTAAGTGTAGTCTTTTTTTTTTTTGCATATCCTTTTACATGGCATTTTACTCCTGTTGTTAATGTCTTTGCAAGTTACGATCAATAGTTTGCCATAGCTTTCTGAATGAACGGTTCCCATACCAACTCGTTAAAACCCAGCACAACGCAACCCGCTGCCAAATCGGTCGCAGTTGCATTTTGAACGCGGGTATTCGGGCTTACGAGTTGTACCCATAAGCCCTTCGCCACGGAGCGCGGCAAGTGTGGTCTAGCATATGTTAATTCCTTACTTCTTCCCATTCTTATGGTATTATCAGCCATGAGATTACCAACTTTTAACTTTATAAGAAAAATACTCATTAACTGCCAAACAACTTATTTACAAACCATGTAACATACATGCGGTGTTAAATGATATATCATTCATCATTCAGGGGCCCTCTCCACAATTAAGGTTGGCTGCAATAGATCCCCAACACTCTCTGTCTCTTGCCCTTGGTGTACACGGACAGAATGCTGTCATCCATATTTTGATGTTCCCACTTGCACTGTTGTACCTCTTTCTCACCTGCCTCAACTCTTCCCTCGAGAATGGTTTTTACAAGAGTCCTGTCTATAAATGTGCCCAAAATATTAAACTTGTTTTGTTTAATTTTCATTCATCAAATACTCTTGTGGTCAACGTGAGCAGACGAGAATTAGAAGTGGTTCGAGTCACGCTAGTGACTTATGAGAGAGTGCAGCCGGTCGCTCAGAAAGTCGTGGCGTGCTGATGAGCGTAATCTAGCCTAGGAATCTACATACAGCTGAAAGATGCTGGTGTTGACCGCAATATCCTGAAACAGGATGGAAACGCGGAAAAAAAAAAAATTCTCTTTCCTTTCACAGCCTCTCTAGTATCTCTGAATTTAACTTTTTGTTTCCATTAATTATGACCCATTGGGTACTGATTTTGCGTACTTCTGGGCTTCAATACAACTTTTTAATTGCTTGTCTAATGTCCAGGCTTCTGCGCCATATAGTAGTGTTGAATATATAAAACGATTCTCATTTTTAATGTGTTATTTATTTTAATATTTTTTAAATGTTGCTGAAAATATTTTTGGCCATTTAAATCCCATTTTTAATCTCTTTTTTCACTTCTGCCATCATCTCTTATTACATGTCCAAGAGAGTAAAATTGTAAATGACAATTTTAGAAATGAAAACAACAATCAGAGAAACAGTATGTAAGAAACTTTCTACAAAATTGATAAGAAACATGTCAGTACAACAACTTATTAATACTCATACATTTTACATGAGAGAGAGAGAGAGAGAGAGAGAAAGAGAGAGAGAGAGAGAGAGAGAGAGAGAGAGAGAGAGAGGAGGAGAGGGAGAGAGTGAGAGAAAGAGAGAGGGGGAGGCATAAAAAGAGAGAGGGGGGAAGCACAAAAAAAGGGGGGGTGGGGGGTGTGAATGGAATGACTTGGAGGGGAGGTAGTGTTCACGTCTAACTTAAGAGAACCCATGTGTGTGTTGTTGTTTTTTTACACAAAGGGAATCTGGGGATAATATATGCCTGCCCTTAAAAGAATTTACCTATCTGACTTTAACACCTTTGAAATATTTAAAGCATATAGGAATTTTGATTGCCTGATGTCACAGTAATCGTGGGATCGAATTTGCATCGAGCCAAATTTGTGAAATTGACCTGAGCTGCCAGGTTGATTCAGCTAAAGCACCTAAAGCTCTCTGTTACAGTCTAGTGGCCACAGTTACATGTTTATTTGTGCTCCACAGGTCCAGGTTATCAGCGTACATTGCCATTTTCATTCCATGTGGTAGTTCGGCAACTGGGTCGTTGGTGTAGATTAGAAAAAGTGTGGGGGACAGGACTCCACCTTGGGGAACACCATGACGCAGTTGAACTTTCTTGCTCTTGAGTTTGCCTATCTGTACTCTGGCTCTTCTGTGTGCATGTATGCTTCCACGCATTTGTACATTCTTCCATTCACTTTATAGTTTCTCAGTTTCTTCATCAGACCTTTTCATACAGTTATAAGTTTCTTTTGGATCTATCCACACCATAACCACCCATTTCATAGTTTGGAATGCATCCTCAATTTCTTGAGAAAGGTAGGTTGTGATCTTCCACACAATAACACTGCCTGCCTGCTGTGGGAAAAGAATGTTTTCACCTTCAATGTACTACTGCAGTTCCAGGTTGTTGATGTGCTCCACTGTTTTTGCAGACAGCTTACAAGGATAAAGTTAACTGATCTGTAGCTAGAGGCAATGGAACCATCTTTCCTTGGTTTTGGGGGAGGCATCATGATTGCTTTTCACTAGATCTGTGAAACTATACCTACAGTTCAACAATTATGGAAGATCTGCAGTAGCCTTTCCTGGCTAGTGTTCCTAGCTTCTTGATAATTTCACTGGATATTCGGTCGGTTCTTGGTGACTTAGTCATTTTCAGTTTGATACTGCTAGTCCCAATTCACAAAATGTGATAGGTGTGATAGGTCGGTCGGTCGGTCGGTTAGTTAGCTAGTTAGTTAGTTGACAGATCATCCTCATTGCACATCAAACCATTCAGTCCATAAGTGCTCGGATCCCCTACTCAGCAAATCCCACAGCGTATAGCGGCTAACGACACCAGTTCTGTGTTGCTTTATCAATCTTCTTTGGCTTCCTGCATAGTGTTCTTGTTTGGCTACACCTCTTTTAATTTGTTGTTCTCGCAGTCTGACCATGGTTGTAGATTCACAGTCATCACTTAGTTCTCGCAAAAGTCTTACTTCTCGTAGAGCATTCAGAATGTCAGCCTGGTCCATAGTGTGTCGCTCTCCACAGTAGCCTTACCTGTCAGCTTGTCAGCCCGCTCATTTCCTTGTACTCCTGCATGCCCTGGCACGAAGATGAAGCTAATCTTTGCCAGCCGAGACCACTCCATAGACAGCAACCACTCACTTAGGATCCACCCCATCTCTATCCTCTTGAGCATGCTCACTGAGTCGCTAAGGAAACATGCCCTATTGAATGTCTGTGTCTCGAGCCATGTTATTAGTTTACTTACTGCCATGACTTCCATAGTCAGGCTGCTTGTGGTCTCAACAAAAGCACCGGAGTCCTCCTTCACAATTCTCCCTGAGCCGTAAAGGCCCATGCGCTTCTCACATGTCAGACGACCAACCCATCTGTGTAAATGACAACAGCATCACCATCTAACGAATTCTCAAAAATCAACACTTGTACTTCCATCTCCACAGCAGCTGGATTTTCTTGTCTGCATTTTCTTTCTAGTTGGATGCAAGTTGAAAAGGACGTACAGAAATCTGTTGGCACTTGTACCCACTCCTCACCAGGTTCTAAGTCCTCAAGTGAACATATACTATTCCGCTAAAGATCATATTGCTTACAAGGTGGCTAGTCTATTCAGAAGTTCCTCACAGAATTAAGTCATTTGTTCATTTCATTTTTAATGTTGGTGAGAACTCCTGAATTGTTACTGTTTAAAAATGTCCATTAGGTTGCATTTATGCTATTTTTCTTGCTGTGCAGGGCCCAATAAACAAAACCAAATTGGTATTGCCTTTTTAAATTATTAGAAAATTATTAGAATTTAGGTCCTTTCTACATGGCATACAAGTTTTTAGAGGTGCCGAGTAGATGCAGAGCATTATATGCTAAGTAAAATTAAGTTGAAACTAAGAAATACATCATCATCATCATCATCTTCCACTTCTGCCGTCAAGCGTCGTGGGGAAGAATTATTTGCGCTCCAGCGCCCGATGGGCGGCACTGGATATTGTCATTCCATGTGATTGTACAAGGTCTTTGATGTCGTCAATCCATTTTCTTCTTCGACGTCCTCTTGGTCTCGTCGTAGATGATCTTTGATGTAAGGCCAGTGATGGTAGTTGTTGGTGTTGCATTCTACCGACATGGCCAAACCACTTGATCTTCTGTCTTTCAATAAACATGGCACAAGGTGTTGATCCCACTGTCTTTCTGATAACAGCATTTCTTACTCGGTCTCGGATTGTTAAGTTGGCAGCTCTCCTCAGGCATCTCATCTCGCAGGTGTTGATTTTGCGAAAGTGTGATTTGGATAAAGTCCAAATTTGAGATTGGTAGCATAGGGTTGGTGTGAATATGCTGTTTATTATCTATCGTTTTATGGACATGGGTATATTTGGATGTTTTAGTAAGGGTGATAGTTGATAGTTGAAATGTTCAACTATTGCTCTAGCTCTTTGTTCCAATAGTTTTGCGTACATTTTCCCTATATGGCTCAGGAGTGATATACCTCTGTATGTTTCGCACGCTCTCATATTGCCTTTCCTTTTCCATATTGGTACTATTATTGCCTGTTGCCAATCATTTGGGATTTTTCTTTTTTCCCAAGCTATATTAAAAAGTCTTGTTGGCCATTTAAGTTTTTTTGTTTTTGTTTTCCCACAGGCCTGAATAGCTTCTATGGTTATTCCATCTGGACCCAGTGATTTGTTTTTAGGACTTTTCTGTATAAATATTTTGACTTCTGCAGGTATGAGATTTAGTTCTTGTTGTCCATGACTTTTAAGCACAAAAGTGAGGTTTTTCTATGTTATGTGTGGGGTTAAGTAGTTCTTGAAAGTATTCTGCCAACCTTGCTGGTTTTTGTTGTGGATTAAATAATGGTATACCTCTTTTGCTGTTGATGATGGTGGTTGGGTTGTAGCATGCATATCCTTCGGCACTGAATCAGTTAATAAATGCAACATATAAGCATGAAATGCAGAGTTCTTCATGAGGGACAAACTAACAGAAATGTTTGAAAACATTAACAGGGATACCTTTTGCCAACTTTTAAAAAATTCTTACTGCTAAGATTATGGAGCGAAGTAAAGATATTTAAGTAAATAAAATGTGAGGAAAAACGCTGGCGATGAATGTGATACACATTGAGAAAACCTGTCAAAAGCATAAATAGTTAAATGGTGAGAATTGAGATGGTCGTTTCTCTTGAACCCACTAGCTGCCAGCCCCCCCCCCCCCCTCCTCCACAGTATACACACACACACACACACACACAATGGAGACCTGAAAACACTTGGAGGAGAGAATTAAAGGCATAGATTAATCGTATGTGGAAGACATAGTGTAAACTGCAGCAGATGGCAAAAGTTTAGCAGGAGGTCTTGGTGTGATTTGGTTGAGGGTCTGCTATGATAGGAGGAGTGGGGAGGGAGGAGGTTGTGTTGTAAGAGTAAGTAAGAGCAGAGGAACAGGAAGAAGCTGTAGAAATATGATAGTAGAATCTTCAAATGTGCAGGTTGGTAACCATTGCACCACAATTCTACTATACAGACAAGAGTTTAACCCCAAGAACACCCACATACGCACTTATTTAGCCTTAAATGGACAGTACATTCTAAAGTCTAGGAATAACAAAACACGGAAGTGGCAGTGCTGTGTTGAAGGAAAGTTTGCAGACGACGGTCGCTATCTTGTTGCTTCAACACAAAAAAATACAAACTATCTTTGCTAATTGCCACATCTGCACATTATTCTGTCATGAACGTATATTTCAACTAAATATGTCTGCTTACCTTTTAAATGACGAGCACCCTATCGCTTGTAGAAGACGAAGTAAACCACCGAACAGATCTTGACACAAGATTGTTAGCCGGGGGAAGACGGAAACAACTGGTGTGCGCAGACAGGAGGCGCAGATAGTTCACAACCTTCCCACGCCAACTGTCAGGAGTGTCTTAACTCTTAAAGTCTTTAACAAAAAGTATAAGGGACACGGGCTTTGGGGTGTGAAGTGTTGGGTCTTCGCTTATATTAGGTTATAGATAATTACGAGCGCGCCTTACCCCCCCCCCCCCCCCCACCCCCACCATGTGTTACCAGGACCCTAAGGAGAAGTAAAAAATAATAGTGTAACCCACCACGCATATCGTAAAAGGAGTTAAGGAGGAATCCGCAAGGAAAACAAACAGTATTATATTATTAAATAACACAAAGTAATGCAGCTTTAGTGAACAGAATTACGAAGAATACAGAATGTTACGGCGACTAGCCTTCATCAATAAATACACAAAACATAACATATAACCGCGGAGAAGACCCTCCAATGGCTACATTAAGGCATAAGAAAGAGATTAGATCATTAGAAGAATAAAAAGATGAAACAATGAGAACAATGAAGAGAAAATAAACATTTGGGAAAAAAATTGGCTAATTATATCAATCAGAATCCCAGGCTAGGAATGCAAATAGTAACACTGCATCCTCTCAGGCATGTTGTAATAGGCGATTGAGAAGGGTTGTGAGTTGTGCTTAGCATAGGCTATCCCAACACATAGTAAAATTCAGACCCAAAATCCAATAACGGCTTGGCGTGGGTTGGTTGAGGACCTATGTTCCAATGGGCGATGCAGGGAAGAAGAAAAAGAAAGAATGTAATGACCAGGGGAGCCGTTGTAGCTTAGCGGCTAGAAGCTCGCCAGCAGTATCAGCGTTCTTCGGTTTGATCAGCATCAGTAAGGTTTAGAAATTGACCTGGGCTCCCTAGTCGACCCAGCCTAAAATGAGTACCAGGGAATGACTTGAGAGGATTTGGGAACTGAAAATGTCTCGTAGAATCAAATCTGAAGAACTGGTGGGTGTGGAAAGTTATCAGTATTTAAATCCTCCGCTGCTAACTGCACAAGCCATGCTTTGTGAAAGAACACGTTATCTTGAAGCAAATGAATATTTTGAGTTTGTGTTAATCTCCATTTTCTTATCCGTCTTTTTATTTTGGTTAGGAGATCTGCATGTCTCTTAACCGTGTTATCAAAAGGCAGGTAATATTTCAATAGGAACCTTTGGCATCTCTATCTCACTCTCGCACACGCGCGCACACACAAAAGCATCACTCTTCCTGAATGTTTATATGTGCTGAGCTGGACAGGTGTTGGAGAGTCTGGTATTTCCTCTTCATTGCTGGACATTTTGTATTGGTGGTTATAATGGTGAACTCAAGTCTCGGTTACTGTTACCATGATCGACAAAATTATTTACGACTAGCACTTTTTGTGCAATAGCAATTACCCTCGTTTGTTTCTGTCTAAGTGTCAACAAACACATAACCCAACAAGCACAAATTCTTATCATGTTGAATCTGTTGTGTAAAATTGTATTGTATGTTCTTTCATGCAGCTTTACTGCACGAGCCATTTTCTGCAATTGTCATTTTTTAAAATCCCCATCAGTGAATTTCTTTCACAAACTGCTGCATTTCTGTTCTTGCACTGTGAGAACAATCCCTAAATCTTGGCAGATCAGCATTTGAGCGGCCAAACTTAAACTTTCTACACAATTTTGTGTGTTTGTGGTTAATACTGAAGCATACAAAGGGCAGGAATCATGAGACACTAATTCATTCTTCACCACATCTGCCTATCATGCATCATATCATCCCTTAATGATAAGGCACCAGCCAATCTGTCTACTTGTTCATTTCCAATCACACCAGAGTGTCCTGGAGAAAAGATCCAGCGAATGCTCACATCCCGCAATCTCTGAATCAATGCATGTCATCCTGCACGAAGCATGCCAGTCTTCACTATTGACAGCATGCTTTGTGAATCAGTTACAATCACGATACGCGTATACCGTTTGTTCTCCAGCCAACAGAAAGTTGTAGCAACTGCCTCCACCTCCACTCTCAGACTAATATTTCATTTAAAATGCATGTATGGATATCTATGTTTATATATGATGAGCCACTTTTTCCTTTGACGTTTATGAGGGGTTCCAGAGTAGACAGGAAACAATGGCGGCAGCGCTAGATCTCGAGGATGCGTGCAGTAGAGTTCGCTATTATATTTTGATGACCACATTGATAGAGAAGGGGGCCAATAACTGGTTGGTGAACTGGATAGCAGCCGTCCTGCATTCTCGTCGGGTTGCTCTCCGTCTGTGTGCATAGACCTCAGAGCCACATATTTTAACCCTGGGACTGCTACGGGGATCTGCAATCTCACCGATGCTCTTTAACGTGTATACGAGCAAGTCTGCAAACCTAGAAGCACCAGGGGTTGGAAGGATACTAACATTTGCAGATGATATTCTTGCATATAGGCAGGGGAGAGATAGGGAGCAAACAGCCCTGGAGCTACAGGTGACAGTAGGCAAAGTGATTGATTGGTGCACTGAAATGAGTGCTGTCATCCACCCGGAAAAGGCGGTTGTTTTGTGGTGCTCTCTGGACAACAGGATTGTGAGAGCTGATGTCCCAAGCCTCACGATAGATGGTAGAAGCATCAACAGAGAGAACAAACTGAAGTATCTGGGAATCACATTTGACAGGAGCCTGTCCTTCAAGGACCATGTGGAGACGGTTGTGACAAGAACTCAAAAGGGACTCAATGCACTTAAAACTATGGCTTCAATGGACACAGAGCAGAGAATGCTCTTCACACTATACCAGCATTTGATCCTCTCAGTAACTTATTATGGACTAGGACTGCTCACTGTCTCAAAGAGTCAGCTGGTGAAATTGGAGCGCATACAGAACGAAGCTATGCGGGTCATTCTGGGATGCACTAGAGACACCCCAGTAGTGTGTATGCGTTACATCCTTGGTCTGCCGACTGTTGCTGGTAGGCTCAAGGTGATGCAGGCGAAGGCATACCTCAGAGTAGCTGCAGACACAAATCACCCGTTGCATGAGGCGCTGGACGCAGTTAAGGGTCAGAGACTGATAAGAGGGAAATCGTGGATGGCTCAGGTGGAGGATACGATCGGAAAGGTGTGCATTTTGGAGAACATTAGGCGAGGAGAGGAGTGGGTCAGAGTGCCAGCGGAGCAGTCAGACTTGTGCAGAGTTATAATCACATTGAGCCGGGAGTGCAGGGAGTGGCCAGCAGGGGCCACGGAAGTGGAAATCCAGCAACTGATTCAGGATAATGCTCGCCCGTGTGATGTGATTATCTACACAGATGGTTCGGTGTTAAGAGGTAGGAGAAGTGCCTGGGGATTCTTAGCAAAAGCTAATGGTTGACGTTTGGTGCAGGAGAGCCTGGCGTATGATACCACAACATCTAGCTTAAGAATGGAGGTGGAGGAGGTCAGTGCAGCTTTCCACTGGATGGAGAACACGAAATATACACACATCGTGATTGTAACTGACTCAGAAAGCATGCCGAGGAGGGTGAGGACAGGCAGGCTTCGTGCAGAGTGGCTTGCTTCGCTTCGGAGGTCACGGGTGGCAAGCTTCACCTGGATCTTTTCTCCGGGGCATGCTGGTGTGCTGGGGAATGAATAGGCGGACAGATTGGCTGGCTCGGCAAAACTTGGTGTAGTATTGATGCATGACAAGGCAGACGTGGTTGCGGTCTTCTGGAAGCACGTGTACACCTCGGAGGAGCAAATGGATCACCAATGTCTGGCAAGACTGAGGCAACGAGGAGTAAACGAGGGGATCTGGCCGACGCTAGACGCACAGAGGAAAGGTGAGACGGACTTATAATCGGATTGCTACTGAAACTATTGGCGTTGGAACTGTTCGCTGGCTGCCGAGGATGAGGACGAAGCGCTTATGGGAATGCCCCGAATGCTGTGATGTCGGTTCTTAAATAAATCAATCAATCAATCAATGATGAGCCTCCATACAAGATATGATGACAAACTTTTTATCCCATCAAGACTCAAGGCAAAGACCACAATAAAATCAAGATGCATAAGAAAACTACTTTTTGCAGAGACAATGTTTATGTTGCACTGACTACTCACGCAGCAGATCTGCAAGGGCTCATAGACCGTTTTGCAGCTGCCTGCAGGGACTTTGGGCTCACCATCAGCCTAAATAAAGCACAGGTGATGGAACAATACGCTGGTGCTCCTCCGTCAATCAAAATTTCTAATTACGAATTGAAGGTTGTCCATGAGTTTGCGTATTTGGGGTCCATATCAGGTAGCCGGCTTCGTGGCTTAGAGGTTATGACTTTTCTCCGTAATCTCGTATACTCTCGTGGGTTAACGTGATGACGGTAAGAATCAGCGGTGGTTCGAATCGCATCGATAACTTACGGGGTATGTGAGCCGACCGCTCAGAAAGCAATGGCAAACTACTGAGCGTAATCTTGCCAAGAAATCAACATACAGCTGAAAGATGCTGGTGTTGACAGCAATGTCCTGTAATCTTTCTGTCGAGAATAATAGACTAACAGAGCATACAAAAGTTCAAGTATATAAAGCTTGTGTTGTTAGAACACTTCAGACCCATAGTGTAGTCTACACTATGGGTCTGAATCCTGGACCTTGTACTCACGACAGGAAAGAAAGTTGAATTCCTTCCACATGAGATTCTGAGACATATCCTGGGCATATCATGGAAAGACCACATAACAAACAAACACATGCTTGAAAAAGCGGATATTACCACACTGCACTCTCTCCTCAAGCAGAGACGCCTCCGGTGGCTGGGCCACGTATCTGGAATGGAGGATGAATCCATCCATTGTGTGCCATGCCGGTAAGCTTGGGCGGTCATGTTTTGCCATCTCACTCGATCACCAGTCGTGGATCAGCTCAGTGTTTCTGTCTCGACTATGCCAGTGGCCAAGCCATCCAGGTATTTACTTCTCAGTCTTCCCTTTGGTCTCTTCCTTTCGATCTTGCCAGTTGTCACCAAGTTCTCCAATTCATTTCTTCTCATAACATGTCCAAAAATTTCTTGACTGTCTACATCTAATGTCTCTAATCAGTTTACAATATTCATTTGTTTCTTGAAGGACTTGTTCATTGGTTTTTCTGTTTGTCCACGGTATTCTTTGCATTTTCTTCAGAAACCACATTTCCACAGCCATCAGATGTTTTTCAGCTTGTATGCTCATTATCCACGCTTCACACCCATACAAAAGTATAGGTTCTATGTAGCACTTCAACACTCTTTTTCTCGTTTTATTTGATATCTTTTTATTGGTCAGTATGTTTTTCATCTTGCAAAAGGCTACCTTCGCAATGGCAATTCTTGTTCTAATTTCTTCAAGGCATCTCTCATCTGATATTATGACTGTTCTGAGACGAATGTATTCCCAAAATCTCCTAAACGGAGAACTAGCCACAGGAAAGAGGCCAACCGGAAGACCCCAAATGCGATATAAGGATGTGTGTAAAGAAGATATGAAAACCCATGGAATAGATCTAGACACGTGGGAAAGAGTTGAAGCAGACAGATGTTCCTGGAGAAGAGATGTACGAAACGGACTGGTGCTCTTTGAGCACAATCTGATCCAACAAACTGAGGATAGGAGGCACAAGCATAAAATTTAGTCACTTACTGCGGGACCTGCCTTGGCTGACAGATGTGGAAACTGTGACAGAGATTGTCACTCTCGCATCGGACTATACAGTCACCAGCGGCTCTGTCATGTGCCTTCCCAGCGGCACAGCTCTATAGTCCTACAGGATTGAAAGAGGCCTACTACTACTACTATACTGATGAGGATAAATAAACTTGAAAGCTTAGTGACAACTGGTAAACTTGATTTAAAAAACAAAAACAAAAACAAAAGAGATACATACCTAGATGGCTTAGCCACAGAGAATAACCGAAACAAACCTGGTCTGAGGCTGGTAATCGTCTGCTATGGTGAACCGTGACTGCCTACACCTATTAGCACGGCACATGATGATATTGATGCGTATATGTTTGGTTGGTTGGTTGGTGAATGCCCAGAAAGACAGTTTTAACTCTTAAGTCTGAGGCATTGCTGTTCAGGTCGTGAGCTCTTAAAAGGGCTTGTATCTATCGGAGAGAGGTTTGTGTAGATTTTCTTCTGTCTTAGTACCGAAGTACCATATTTACAGGATCTGTTGCAGAGCTCTGCTTTCTCTTGTCAGGTACCATCTCTACAGGATCTGTTGCAGAGCCCTACTTTCTCTTGTCAAGTACCATATCTACAGGATCTATTGCAGAGCTCTGCTTTCTCTTGTCAAGTGCCATCTCTACAGGATCTGTTGCAGAGCTCTGCTTTCTCTTGTCAAGTACCATCTCTACAGGATCTGTTGCAGAGCTCTGCTTTCTCTTGTCAAGTACCATCTCTACAGGATCTGTTGCAGAGCTCAGCTTTCTCTTGTCAAGCACCATCTCTACAGGATCTGTTGCAGAGCTCTGCTTTCTCTTGTCAGGTACCATCTCTACAAGATCTGTTGCAGAGCTTTGCTTTCTTTTGTCAAGTACCATCTCCACACGATCTGTTGCAGAGCTCTGCTTTCTCTTGTCAAGTACCATCTCTACAGGATCTGTTGCAGAGCTCTGCTTTCTCTTGTCAAGCACATCTCTACAGGATCTGTTGCAGAGCTCTGCTTTCTCTTTTCAAGCACATCTCTACAGGATCTGTTGCAGAGCTCTGCTTTCTCTTGTCAAGCACATCTCTACAGGATCTGTTCCAGAGCTCTGCTTTCTCTTGTCAAGTACCATCTGTTGTAGAGCTCTGCTTTCTCTTGTCAAGTACCATCTCTACAGGATCTGTTGTAGAGCTCTACTTTCTCTTGTCAAGTACCATCTCTACAGGATCTGTTGTAGAGCTCTACTTTCTCTTGTTAAGTACCATCTCTACCCGGTCTGTTGCAGAGCTCTGCTTTCTCTTGTCAAGTACCATCTCTACAGGATTTGTTGCAGAGCTCTGCTTTCTCTTGTCAAGTACCATCTCTACAGGATATGTTGCAGAGCTCTGCTTTCTCTTGTCAAGTACCATCTCTACAGACAGGATCTGTTGTAGAGCTATGCTTTCTCTTGTCTGGGAGTCTCTGTGGCGAAGTGGTCAAGCCGTTTGACTCGTGCTCCGAAGGTTGTGGGTTCAATTCCGGGCCGCATCCTTCGGTTTACGAGTTAAATGTTTCGGAGACTCCTGTGGGTCGTCGCTAAAAGCTACGGAGTTCATGCTTTGTGCGACGCTTTCCGTTCTGCGGAAAGAGACCGAGCCATGTGGGATAAAACCCGGTGCAATGAAGTCGACCCTGTCGACTTTTAAGCGACTTTTTTCTCTTGTCAAGTCCAGAGACTAGCAGGATGTCCAGTAATGGAACTTCACAACCTGTGGAGAGGCATATTATGATGTAACCTGGTCACGATTCAGAACAGCACTAACGGAGTGGCTGGGATTAGGCCTGCTTGGAATGTTTGCTCCGCAGGTTTTAGGCATTTCATTGTCATCATACTTCATCCCAGTGCCCTGAGGGAAGTATCTAGCCTTATGTCATCTAAATACTTTTGTATGAACTTTGTATTTCCAACCATCAAGTCACGACTCTGCACCAAGGTCAGGCAAACAAAACTCATGAGGGCTCTTTGTGAACTCCATGTGATGGTGCTGAAAACAAGATGAGTCACATCAGGATGCGTCACGAAGGTCTGGTGGAGAGAGTAGGTATTGAAGAGGGAAGGCAAATCCGATCTCTAAAATACTATGTTGTGGTTGGATGTACTGGCTGAAAGATGCAAATTTCACAGCTCCACTCTATTGTAACATGCATGTCCGGAGAGGTGTCTGAGGAGGGTTGGCATGAGACTGGCTACATCATCCTGTGGAAAACTAGCTGCAGAATCCAAGCAGTCATGAACAAGTCTACAGATAGCAGGGCTTGGTGTCGGCTTGTTGAGGACCTATGCTTCATTGGGATATGAAAGGCAGAAGAAGAGGGCTATTGTAAATGGTCACAACAAATGTAGTTTTCAAGATGAACATGGGCCGCAGGACCAGGACCCACACTGGCCAAGATCTAGGAGCATCTCTGTGAGGTGCAGCCTTATCACAGACCTGATCCCCAGTTTGGGTAACATTGCAAGGACTACAATGTCTCACTGCAGATGTCAGTTCCTGTGCCAGTCTTAAACACCCAGTTTCCCGAGCTTGTGGAGGGGCAGGAGAGCTCTGCAGAAGTTCCTGTGGAATGGTACTTCGGTACTGGGTCAGTAGGAAAGTCTCTATGCCAACATCACTCCAATAAATGCAAGCCCATTTCGGGGCTCAGAGGAATTTAATGTCCTTGAGTTGGACTTGTTAAAATTCAAGCCTTCCAGAAGATCATCAACCAGCCAACCTGCCAAGGATTTATCTATAAAAATATAAATATGGGGATAGCACCATATACCCGTTATACCTCAAAGCATGCAACAGGGTCCTTTACATTAAAAATAGATACTTGTATATTTTTCACACAAACAAAAGCATTAGTACAATAACAATACAATAATACAAAACTACCAAACATTTCACAAATAATATGCACAGACCAACAAGAACAATTTAACCATTTCATTACAATTATACATTTATTATCAATAAAAAATACCACAAAATAGAAAGAAAATATAATAAAAGAAATCATGTCTTTTTCTGTAACTTAAATGTGAGAACTTTACTTGAGATATAATGTTGCTACAACAGTAATCCTGAGATGAACAAGCACAGAATCAGAAGCATTTTAGCGTATTTCTTGCAGCTTATGCAAACAAAACTATTCCAAGCATTTATCCCTGTAGATAACAGGTAACAGCCAAGCCAATATGTAACCCAGAATTAATGTGTTTAATGCAGTTACTGCTTCCTGTTTTTAATTCTATTCCCTCATGGTCAGTTTATGGCTGACTAACATTAGCACAGAAATTAATGCAGTTGATTCTATCCAATATTACTTCTATTCCCTCTTGGTCAATTTATGGCTGACTAACATTAGCCCAGAGATTAATGCAGTTGGTTCTATCCAATATTACTTCTATTCCCTCATGGTCAGTTTATGGCTGACTAACATTAGCACAGAGATTAATGCAGTTGATTCTATCCAATATTACTTCCGTCCCCTCATGGTCAGTTTATGGCAAACATTAGCATGGAGGTATGGTTTTACAGAAGAATTATAAGAACACTGTGGGCAGGTAGAAAGAGTAATGAAGATATCTTGAAAGCAGTTAACTCACAAAGAGAACTGGTTATTCGCATCAGAAGAATACATTCTGCATTCTCTATGATCTATAAAGATGTTTATTCATGGTCTGTAAAGATATTCACTAAAATAATCAAACCCTGTCATACCAGTTAATGCAATTCAACAATGATAGACAATTGACAGACATAAATTTTGTTTAAATCTGCACACCCTGCTTGAGATTTTAACTTGCCCTGTTCAATAACACATAACAGTAATTTAAGAATGTTTTCATGTCCATTTGCAATATTATAGCATTTTAAAAAATCATAGTAACAGATATACACTAACAACTATAAAATTACCATCAATAATCAACATCATGAAGTCAAGTTTATCTCCATCCATCCATTATGTGCCATGCTGGTAAGCATGGGCGGTCATGTTCTGCCATCTCACTCGATCACCAGAGTCGTGGATTAGCTCCGTGTTCCTGTCTCAACTATACCATGCGGCCAAGCCATCCAGGTATTTACTTCTCGGTCTTCCCTTTGGTCTCTTCCCTTCGATATTGCAAGTTGTCACCAAGTTCTCCAAGTCATTTCTTCTCATATGTCCAAAAAATTGTGACTGTCTACGTCTAATGACTCTAATCAGTTTACAATCTTCATTTGTTTCTTGAAGGACTTGTTTATTGCTTTTTCTATCTGTCCATGGTATTCTTTGCATTTTCCTCAGAAACCACATTTCCACAGCCATCAGATGGTTTTCAGCTGGCTGCTCATTGTCCATGCTTCACATCCATACAAAAGTATAGGTACTATGTAGCACTTCAACACTCTTTTTCTCGTTTCAATTGATATCTTTTTATTGGTCAGTATGTTTTCCATCTTGCAAAAGGCTACCTTTGCAATGGCAATTCTTGTTCTAATCTCTTCGAGGCATCTCCCATCAGATGTTATGACTGTTCCTAGATAACTGTATCGATTAATTTTTTTTTTAGAGTATGCCCATCTACTCGTATACCACATTGTGGTATTTCGTTCTTCCCACTGGCGACCATAATCTGTGTCTTTGTAATATTCAGTTCTAACCCTAGTTGTCCACTGTGTGCAACAACCGCATCTGCTAAATGTTGCAGGTCCTGTTCATTGTCTGCGATGAAGACTGTTATCATCTGCATATCTAATGTTATTGATGTATCGTCCTCCAATGTTAATTCCTTCCATATCTTCTATATTTCTGAAAATATTTTCATTGTGCAGGTAAAAAATATCTGAAGACATTACACATCCCTGTCTCACACCTCTTTTAATAGGCTGATATTGACCTACATTGCTATCAATTCTGATGGCAGCTTGTTGTTTCCAATATATGTTTTTTACAAGTCTGAGGTCTTTTCCATCAATTTGTAGATTTTTATCTGGGCAGTAAGATAAATACACACAGTCAAACAGGTGCTGTGGTTTACATGATAGTGAGACACAGTTTCATAATTCCCCGTCATGTCAAATTGAGGGTTTGAAATTAGCTGCATGCAGTTTGGAAGCAGACCACTTTGCACTGATTTCAATTGTGTGAGGCATTGGTCCTTTAATAAGCAATGGCAAACAACTGAACTAACATGAGCTAGTCAATCATATACAACCAACACATGCTAAGGTTAATTGTAATATCCTGTACAAGGACATGCAACTAACTTTAACACACAGTCAAAACAAGTTTATATTCATGTATATAAAAAACTGCTAGCAAAATATTGAAGCATGTCGTCAATAATCAAAAATAAGCTACAACAACAAATATACCATTTTATACATAACATCAACATTCTCCACATATAGGGGAAACCACAGTAAAACAACAGTATCTAGAAACATGACTGCTAAATATATCAGACCACCACCTTCTTGTATCCACTTTAAGCCCTATGGGATAAAAACCTGGTGCAATGAAGTCGATCTTGTCGACTTTTAAGCGACTTGTATCCACTGTGCTCCACATAGTCTGCTACTTCTTTCTTGGATCCTTTAGCACAAGCTTAGCTAAAACTTTCAGTACAAGATCCTTGAGTGGGTTATGTAAAGCTGGTGTTCATTGCTCTGCTACTCTGCAAGTCCATCGCTTGCGAGATCTACCCCATGCTTTGTGCCCACTGTACCTAAATCACAATGATGTTTGAGGCATGCTGTTTAAAGATAATCTTACTACGTGACAGAATTACTTGACTTGCTGTCTCTGGATAAAATACATTGCTGACATTGTACCTACTTGTTTTCTAATGTTATCTTTATGAACCTGTCTCTTCTTGACACATGAAGTATTCTTTGGAAATATTCCATCAATTACAGTTCCCTACATAAACAAATGCACACCTTTCTCATGGTGTGTGCTGCAAATTCAAGACCACCTCACCACCCTAGGCTGTTTACTACCATAAGGATGTGAATAATATATTTCACATCTAGGTAAACTCTTATTTAGACTGCTGTGCAATGACCATGCTCAGCAAGGAAATGTAGGCCTTTGGGGAACCACCAAGGCCATCACAGAAACAAATACACTGTTCAGTATTTATTGACATTCACAGGGCAAGAAAGCAAGTAACAGATCCCTGTCAATGAAAGTTATAAAACAAGTCTTAAGATGGTACATACTGCTCATACTGGTGAAGCATAGACATAGAGGAAAACAATAAAAAGGGATGTGGTTCTTAGAATGTTGAGAATTTCAAGATTGATAAGAAAATCAATATTCTAATGCTGTGTAATGAAATTCACAAAGGCAGATTATTACCCACATAAGAAGAAGACAAACGTCATTTTTGAGTCACATTTATCAAAATATAAGGTCTAGAGCTGGGAAGATGGAAGGTCTTCAGAGCCAGTTGATGACAGAGGGGTGTTGGATGGTTTGGCAGAATGCCTAGCAGGAACAATAATCAGTTTAACTATGGAAGAACATTGGCAATAGATGGCTGTGAAGTGACACAATTTCTTGTGTTTTTGAATATTGCATGTGATGATAGGTCCCACAGACGTGAACCTGCCAGCTCCAATGACACCATCTCTATCATCATCATCATCATCTTCCACTTCTGCCGTCAAGCATCGTGGGGAGGAATAATTTGCGTTCCAGCGCCCGGTGGACGGCACTGGATAATCTAATAGTTGGCATTGCTGGGGAGTGCACTGGACTGATGTTTGCGTGTGGATTAGCTTTCCCTATTACCAATGTCCCTCACCATGAATCCACCCATCTTCTGAGATATATGCAATTTATAGGTCAAGGACGAGAAATCAACATTTTAGTCCAATTGACCAGTGTAGGGAATGAACCCACTGCCTCAGCATCAGCACACCACAAGAGCAAACACTCCTATCCATCCGTCCATCCGTCGACATGAAATTAAAGGAGTTCTAGTATGAGCTCTGATGTGAATATCATGCAGCAATGTATTTGTTGCCACATAAATGCCATTTAATCTTTAGTGGGAAAAAGCTTTTTGTATTTGTCTCACTGTATCTTAGTAATACTGCATGTAGCAGAGCACTGTCTGGCAGTGACAATATGAAGGCCAAGCTATTATACTAGTCTTTTGATGAAGTTTACAACTGACATTTCAAAAACCTGCGTCCTAATATCATCATATGACCACTTCTACATGAAGTTTAAACAAAAATATTAAATTCTCTAATTCACACACATCCATAAATCAGTACGCTTGAACACACAGAGAAGCAGACATGGACACACAGACTCAAACATACACACATTTTATATTATCACAAATTTGTTTCTCTCAGTTTTGCAATGTAAATGCATTCTGAAAGTAATGAGAGTCAAGTGACTCAAACTAATTAAGGTGAGTGGTTGAGCCAACATCATTATCTTGTGCCTCTGTCAGTGCCTGCCTTGCTGGGCTGGTCTGTGATCAATGTTACCTACAAATATACACCAACATCATCAGAAAATGTTTGTAAATCTTTCACAACTTCATTACTACCCTATAAAAGAATCATGGATATTTATGATTTTGTTAACATTCTGCAGAAAAGCCACATTGTGCACTTATAAGAAGTAGCACATGCATGGACGACTATGCTAAAGTTCAAGTGAGCAAATGCCAAAAAAAAATATTTGTGGCTTTAATGAATTGTTTTTTTGGTTTTTGTTTACATAGTATGAACAATTCAAAGAGGAAGCAGAAGCAGAAGGATGAATGTACAAACAAATGAACAAACTTTATCTTTGTAAGGTTAAGAATTTAGCTTGCAGGCCCACCTAAAATTCTTATCTCTCTCATTTCAAACACGAAGAAGGAAGAATAAGTCAAGCTGGTGTGGTTTAGGAAGATTTAAAGGGTTAGGGAGAAAAGGGGTCTCATGCCACGACAAACTGCTTGACGTATGGGGTAGGTTTTTCTTTCATTTTGTCTCTGACAGATCAAAAATGTTGCCTTATCAGATCTCCTCACTTCTTGGTTGTATTCTCTGCCACTCATCTATTTCTAATGTTTGGAGAAGAAAAGTTAGTTGCATGTTCTTTTCTAGGATGTTGCAGTCAACACCTGCCTTTATTAGCCATTTGTGATTCACTAGTCAATTTTACACACAACAGTTTGCCAGTGCTTTCTGAATGGCCAATGCTCATCCCATCAAAATCAATGTAAGTGATCTGCTCCTAAATCACCTGCGGAAAATTTCGAACTCGTGACCCATTCACTACCCCCTAAGTCACAGATGCAGACAAGCTAGAGAAAACAACACTAAAATTATCGTTATTATTATTTTTTCCAATCATCAGCACAATTTGCAAATGTGCTGTCTATTATGGTTTTCATTTCTTGTTCCTTATTACTTAAGGAGGCTACATCGTTTTAAGACTTTATGGCACAACACCAGCAATCAAGCTGAATTAAAAGTTTTGAGAACTGGCATCCTTCTGGTGGTAACATATGGATGCACTCATCAAGCATTTCACAATCACTAAAAGAGAATATCTGATTTTTGGAACTTGAATGCCACAGAAAAAGTCATATAATATTGTGGATCAAGAAGAAGTAAAATACTGACATTCAACAAGATCTGAACATTTAAATAAAATAGTTGCCAAACAGCACCTTGTCCTGGAAACTCTGGCCATATTTGTTTTGGCGCTCGCTCGCTTTGAACTCGTGTAGTCCATACACTGCTTCTAGTAGTGCTGGACTGAATTTTGCAAGTGGATTGGCTTTCCCTATTAACAGTGTCCCTCGCCATCAGGCGAACCCACTCTGACTTCGGTGGTACTTGTAATTTACATCCCCAAGTTAAGGGACGATAGATCAACATTTTAGTCAAACTGTTCAATGTAGGGGTTGAACCCCTTACCTCAGCATCAGCACGCCAGAACATGCATTCATATCCATTCGGCCATGTTGACCCACTCTGGCCATATTAAATGTCACAGTGGCTTAGAAAGAAGCACATAAGGGTGGATAAAAAATAATATTTAGATGCCATAGCAAGAGAGACAGAGAATGCAGCAGCAAAGGAAAACCTTAGAGGCCTTTACAGCACCTCAAGGGAATTGGTAGGAAAATATAATCAACCAAGTGGACTTATAAAATATAGTAAAGGGAAAGTTCTCACCAACAGTTAAGACAACATGAACAGAAAATTAACATTTTATTTCCTTCATTTTCATTTCCTTCAAATTTCTAAATAAACCAGTTACAAATGACACTCCTGATATCCAGCCAGCAGAAGTGGAGTTGGAAATTAAGTGTGAAAAATCATCTAGAGAATAAATTAGAAAAGCCATCAAACTACTGAAAGATGGGAAAGCTGCTAGTCCAGATGGTATCCCAGCAGAAGCTATTAAATCTGGAGTAGCAGTTATTTACAGTTTGAAAAATATTAAGCAGGATCATTTTGAAGAGATTAAGAGATACCATTGACAAACAAGTGAGGGATGAATAGGCAGGCTTCTGACCAAACAGATCCTGCCCAACCAGATAGATACATTATGCATACAAATAGAGGAACAGAAAGAGATATTAAAATAAGAATATAACAGGCAAGAGGAGCTTTCACAGCACTAGGAAATTTGTGAAGTCAAAGAAAGTTGAACTTAGTGCCAAACTTACAATTTTTAACTTGAAAGTTAAATCAGTACTATTAAATCAGAAACATGGAGAACTAAAAGAGTTACTAATAAACAAAAAACTGTGCATTGCCTGCGCAGAAAAGTGGGAATAAAATGGTATGACAGAATCACCAATGTAGTGCTCATGGAGAGAACTAGTGAACCAAGAGGTAAGGAAAACATGCTGGCACTAATTAGGACACACTGAGAAAACCTAAGGACAAAATAACTAGAGACTCTTGTCTGGAACCAACAAGGCCAATGAAATAGCAGGAGACCTATGAACACATGGAGAAGAGAATTACAGATAGAGATAAATAATATTGAGAAGACATGGAAGGAGCTGCAGGGGATAGTAAATGGACAGCTGATGTTCTGAAAAGGAATTGCTTCTTTAATACATGATGATAATATTAAGAGACACACATTATGCATTACCTTGTTAAAAACTCCTCTTCCAAAGTAATCAGCCACAACAGAAAAGCCATCTGGAGCTCTTTCGAGCTAAAGGAGAGAAATAGTACAAGTGCAATGAGCACAAATTTTCCCATTCAAAGAGAACAAGATGAAGGTGGTCACATGACAGATTATTGCCTTTTTACACATCTCGAGGTGTATCAGGCATATGGTGCTAGCCCCATATTTGTATAGACCAATCGGCACTCAATGGGTCATGTGGTCAATATTGTACCTTTACTTCCTAAAACATTTCCCATTTTTAGGTGCCCATTTTAGTTTCGGTTAACCTGAGAGTCCAAGTTAATTTTTAAAATCTGCCTTTATGTGGATTTGAACCCATGACCATCAGGCTAGCAGGGAAGCATGCTGGTCAATGCCACTATTGTTCACTAGTGCTAACTATGAATTCATGTAATGATATGGCTCTATACAATGACACAAAAGTCTTGTATCCTTTCTTTCTGCCATCCTCTGTCTCCCTGTCCATGCCTGCAGCTAAAATATGCTTCAACTGTTCTCTTCCCATGACAAGGCCTCATGTTGTTTCCCTCTGATGTCTGTTTAGTTGCCTTTGAGTTCTGGGCTCATTAAGAACAAGTTCATTACTGACGCAGGCTGTATATGATACATTCTGCTGTAAAGCCACCTTTTCATACGATTCACAGCCATTTGTTAAAATAGGTTATGTGTGTCACTTGTGTGTGCACTAAGCAAATCACTATATGTTTATTGGTTACTCCGTACATGATCCACTTTTCTCATATGCGGTGTCTGCGAAAAATACTTGGTATTAACTGGCAAGACAAAAACACAAATATTGAAGTATTGGAAAGTTGTGGATGAACATTTACAGCACGAATTAGTCTGATCAGTCACATTCGCTACCGCCATGGGTTGTAGTTATGCCCTTTTGAAGCACAATATAACAAACTATCATCTATCAAGATGGCAAGGTGCCAATGAACTCCGTACATGATCCACTTTTCTCAACAACTTCAGCTCTGGACAGTTGTTACATAAACTCACTCCTATCTTTTGTTGGTTACTCCATACATGATCCACTTTTCTCAACAACTTCAGCTCTGGACAGTTGTTACATAAACTCACTCCTATCTTTTGTTGGTTACTCCATACATGATCCACTTTTCTCAACAACTTCAGCTCTGGACAGTTGTTACATAAACTCACTCCTATCTTTTGTTGGTTACTCCATACATGATCCACTTTTCTCAACAGCTTCAGCTCTGGACAGTTGTTATATAAACTCACTCCTATCTTTTGTTCATTACTCCATACATGATCCACTTTTCTGAACAACTTGTGTCCTGGACAGTTGTTATACTGAATGACTCTCAATTGTTATTTTAAATCTTTATGTCCATGATACATTTTTTTTTGGCGCTCGCTCACTTGAACTCAAGCGTAGTCCATACACACTATTTATAGTAGTGATGGATTGAATTTTGCATGTGGGTTATTTCAATCCCATTACTGTTATTATTATAAAGAATAGTTTGGTGCAGAAAGAGTTAAAGTAATAACTGCATCCAACAGAAAGAGTTAAGAATTCATTTTCTGCCTTTTAATGACGGGTGCAAAAAGATATCAACAAAAACCAACAATGCTAATTTAATTTACAATATTGTCAACATAAATGCAACTTTAGCATCTTTAGCTCCATGGAGCAGTCAGTATTAAAGCAAATCAGATCTAACAAGTCATACAGCCATTGATCAACTAACTGTTAGGGGAGACGTCTCTCTCTATATTTAATCTTCTTATTCCTGTGTCCAAAAGGATCAACACTATTAATTTAGTCCAGAATAAGATACCGAACCCAGGTGTGGGTAGCAAAAGAGAGATAGATATTCTTCTTCTTTGTTCGTTCACTTGAAATTTGTCTATATCTATAATGTTATCTCTTGTATGAATTTCAGTTTTTTTGAGTTCACTCAGCACCTCAAATACTGATTTTGCACATGTCACTAACACCACAGGTTGTGTACCATGACTGGTATTCAGTAATTTCTCTATTACTATCTTGATTGCCTGGAATTCTGCATCATAGCGATGGCAGTACTTTCCTGTTGGTAAAGAGAAATATTGAAAAAAGAGGAAAGCTAGAAAGACATTAAGAACCAATGTTGCCGGCACATACCTGATTATGAAAGAACTCATGAATATCTCTTGACTGTTCCTGTGCTCGAATTATGTCCATTATCTTTCTGAAATACAATGGTTGATTGATTGATCTGATTGAATTACCATTGTACTATTAAACTACCCAATACTGCAACTAACTCCTTCATATCACACTAGGAAAACTACAGCTCAGTACACACAAACACTGTAACACTGCTGAGGATCCAAGAGTGTGTTTAGTAAAACTGACATAAACAATAAACATTACTGTTGTGGGTCATCATTATCCTGTGGTTTGTCCTCATCTAGTGATTTGTCCTCATCCTGCGGTTTGTCCGCATCCTGTAGTTTGTCCTGTACAGAACTTTGTCTCCATAACATTCTTTCAAAATTGCTCTCAATCATAAGCCAGATGTGTTCTGCATTATTTCTTTGACTACTATAGTTTTGTAGACATCTTTACAGAAGGTAGTCTGCCAATGTATTTCTTTTTCACAGTGACAATGCAGGTCAGTGATCATACCCACCGTCTCTAGAAAGAGATCTCCTGTCTACCATCACAAACATGAGACCACAACTAAAAATGATCTGTCAGCTGCTCTCAGGCTGCTGTTGGTAGATTTTTATATTTGGAAATTGTTCTGGAATAGTAGCCTATACTACTTTTTAAGATTTCCAACTGCCAAAGGATTCTAACATGCACAATGGACCTCCTATTCATCGCCCTTGTCTGAGAACACTAGGTATCTAATCCACTGCCCACAGATCAAGTGGGAGTATGATAACATAAGGTTTCTCAGGTAACACTGTCCTGAAAATATTGTCCCCAATTGAATTCAAGCTCAGAACCTTTCAAGCGAAAGATATGGTGGAGAGATTATGATATCCATCTCTGACTTGAGCATAACTGATTCAATTCATGGTGTAAACTGTTTGCAATTTTACAATATAAGAAAAGGTTAGTACACCTCCCATCTGTGGGCCTTTTGAAATTAAAAAGAGCAGGCCAAAAAGGCCCCTGCCTAGGCTAAATTTCAACACTAGAAGACCAACCCACAAAATAAGTTATAGCCATGTGATTCTGGTATGCATAAATGTGGATCCTCAATGGTGCTATTGAGTAACTGAACTGTGCTAAGATACTCCTTGTGTGATCTCTGGGAGGAGACTGGGTGGTTTGGTTTTGATTTCTTTCCATGCACATGGATATCTTCTAAGTCAGTGGTTCTCAACCGGTGGGGAATTCCCTCCCCCCAGGGGGGAATTTTGAGGTTTCCAGGGGGGAATTAAGATTATTTCAAGATCGCGTTAATACAAGAACTGATTACTTGATCTCGTTTTTCCCTTCATACTTAACAATTCTGTACGTCTCACACTTCTAAAATTCATTTTATAAAGTAAGTAGGCCCACAAATCATGTTTTATGTGGACGTCTAGACTTGTTTTAGTATGTGCTATTAAATTTAGCTTCCATTATTACGTATACGGTGTAGGGGCGGGAGGGGATATTTAGGTAGGAAATACAAAAGGGGGGGGGGGGGGAATGACATTCTGAAATTATGGTGAAGGGGGGAACGGGCCAAATTTTTAGGTAGGAAATACGAAAAAAGGGGGGGGGGGAATGACGTTCTGAAAATATTGTAAAGGGGGGTAAGGGCCAAAAAAGGTTGAGAACCACTGTTCTAAGTGAATCAGTCTCCTTCCAAAGATGCCATAAAAAGAATCTCAGCACAGACTCTGTGGCAACGTCCAGGCTCTAAATGTGTGCACACCAGAATCATATGTGTTACAACTTGTGAGCGCGTTTTCACATTTTCGAGTGTGTTGTCACTACTCAAATATGACATTTAACCATCAATTGCATGAATGGTCTTTTTCTTTTTACCTACTGTATATCAGAAATTTTTTTGTCTTGCAATAGTCATGATACATGGCCTAACCATTTTACTAGCAGTTTAAAAAAAAAGAAATGGCTGTCTAATACTTGGGTTATAAATCAATGTCTTATCACAACATGCATTATAAATGACAAATTCATGTCTGATAAAAATTATCACAAATTTAGATTGTATCAATTAGCACACAATGTTAAAAAAATCCAAAATTAAGATAGTATCAATTACCACACAATGTCTGTTAAATTATCCCAAAAGTCAACATGAGAAATGTAATGTTTTGATTCCAAGATTCCAATAGTACCTGTTTTCTGGAGCACAGACAGGGCACTCCATGTCATTCTCTGCATAGCTTTCAAAACATCTGTGAAACAGTTAGTATATAGCTATTTACCAAGTAAAAGATATCGTGGCTAGCTCACTCTCACTCTTTCTATCTCTCACACCCTCCCTACCCCACACACATATCATGGCTAGCTCTCTCTCACTCTTTCTATCTCTCACACCCTCCCTACCTCACACACATCATCATCATCACATAGAAAATCCATTGCAGCCCATCACTCTCATCACGGTTCACAGACAAGATTTTCGATCCTCTGCAAGTTCTCTGGCCTCAAGCATGTTCATGCTGAGGGTGTTTACACAGTTCTGTGTCCATCTTCACGTTGGCTGACCCCCTGCATCTTCCTCCAGGAAGCATGCCTTCCATTACTGCTCTGTGGAAACCACTGTGGCATTTAATATTCTCACTACGGCCACATGATTTAATATTTGCCTCTCAGAGACATGATGCTGTTCATGATCCAATTTTTTTGAATGTTCAGATCTGGTAGAATGTCAGTATTTGCCTTCTTAGCCCATGATATTCTAATCACTTTTCTGCAACACTTAAGTTCAAGAGCCTGACCGTCTTCTTTAGTGACTGCCAAATGGTCCATGACTCATGTCTGTGTGTTGCCACAAAAACAGGCATGGTATAACAATTGTTACTTTAATAATAATAATGATATTTTTTTACGCATGCACCCTGTGCACACACACGCATGCTCATGTAATTTTTCTATTCCACTCTTCTGTTGATATTACCCCAAACAGTTCATGTGCTTTTATATGCTCATGATTCTGACCTAATAACACCTGTCATTAGTTTTCGTCTTTCTTGGTCCATATATATATATATTTATATATATATATATATATATTTTTTCCCCCCATCTCATGCAATGTATATGTAAATGGTATGAGTGCCGGTCGTTCAGAAAGCAATGGCAAACTACTGAACGTAAACTAAAAACAAAAGTTAACGTAATTTCAAGTGTTTGATCTTGATACATAGTGCCACAGGAGAATAAGTAGGGAGGTCACCTCTCTTCCAGTTTCTCTATGTGAATGTAACAAGCATAATAGATAATTGATGTACGAAAGATGAGTGGTTGGAAGGGCCAAATGTAAGACGGGTCTGCGTGCCCAATTTGTGACCCTTTGAAAATAAAGTTTGTTTATTTGTTTTTAGTACCCATTTTATGAAATCTGGTAGACATTTTACAAGGCAGAGTAGACTCAGGAGCTGTGCTGGTTGGAATAAGGTCTAATTCTGCTACTACTGGAAACTGAATTCTAGAGAATCTGACCCTCAATGCAGGAAGAACAGGAAGGAGGATTCAGATTTTTTAATATAAATGCTTTAGAAAAGTTCTGTGCATGTGGTACAGGCAGTAAAAAAAAATGCTTACGTGAGAGACAAAGTTCATATGTATGCCGGCCATCAAGAACTACTTTTGCTAGTGGGAAAACATCGATAGCTTGCCAAGTTTGGGCATGTCACATGTCATGCTATCTTTTCAAATGTAATCCTCCAGGGAACAGTTGAGGACAAACAGAGAAGAGCAAGGCACAGAAAACCCTGAAGTGATGACATTAAAGAATGCACAAAATGCAGTATTTCCACACTTGACCAAGATGCTATTGATGAACCGTCATGACACCCCTATGACCCACACCTGAGGTTATGAGATGAGATGATGATAGTTTACCAAAGAAAAGAGCATTGGCCAATGTAGTTTACATGTGTTGAGGAATCAGAATAAGCAGTGAGATTAAACTAGCAATTTACTTACTGCTGATGGTAAGAATGAGGCTCACAAAGAAAATGGACAGACGGCAACTCAAGAGAATGGCTGCAGATATTACACTTTGATGCTTGGAACACTTTAGCTCTGTGGAAACAAACAGATATTTTTAATGGAAACATGCTCTAACATTAATGTTTACATATTTCAACATATCAATTGTTGGGAAACACTTGAGGCAGCTATTAAGCAAATTCACAATTATTGATTGGCGCTCACAGAAGTAGAAGAAAGTATTAGAACAGTGGTTCTCAACCTTTTTTAGCCCATGCACCCCTTCACCATATGTTCAGGATGTCATTCCCCCCTTTCATATTTCTTCCATATAAATTCACACCGCCCCTACACAGTATATGCAAAAAAAAAGAAGCTAAATTTAATAACACATACTAAAAGAAGTCTAGACGTTTACATAAAACGTGATTTGCGGGTCTACTTGCATTATAAAACAGTACAGAACCGTAAAGTATGGAAGGAAAAACAATATCAAGTAATCGGTTCTTGCATTAACATGATCTTGAAATAATCTTAACTCTCCCCTGGTAACCCTAAAATTCCCCCCTTGGGGGGAATTCCCCACTGGTTGAGAACCACTGTATTAGAAGAAAGGACTAGTATTTCCTCTAATCTCTACTTCTTTCTTCTACTCCTAAGAGACCCAATCGATGCTTGTGAATTTGTTATGATTCAACATAATCTGCTGCCAGTGTATTAATGGTAATGTCAATCTTTATCCTAGAATGCATTTCAATATACTTTACGTGACTGGATTAATTAGTAATAAATTGTTCATACTACAGCCTTATTTAACACTATCTGCTGATACATTAAATGTACATCTTAGATTAATATTATAAGTCATTTAGACACAGAGATGACCACTGTTCTGTCATTAGTCAGCAAGTGGGGGGGGGGGGGGGGGAGACAATGAATAAAGTAAGTACAAATAAACATCAAGGACTCTTTTACATGTATTTAATGCATTGGACATATGGTGCAAGCTCCATAATTTTACAGACCAATCAGGACTCGGTGGGCAATGCCTTCAGTATCACACCAGCCGCCTTTACTTCCCAGGACATTTCCCAATGCCCATTTTGGCTGGGTCAACCTGGAAGTCCAGGTCAATACAAAATACAACAAAGATTTGCACCAATGTGAATTCAAACCCATAACCATGGAGTCAGCAGGAAAGTGTGCTAGCTAATGTGCTACCATGGTTCTCGCAATATCAAATTACTGTGAATAAGACTTAGCTTGCAACATATTTTGCAATATACAATTATCAATTCAAAGTTACCTGTGTTTCTATCATCTACATATAATACAGTTTTGCTGCACAGTAACAGGAGGGAATATTAAACTCAGTCAATCAATTAACCCTTTACAGGGCATAGCGGCCATTACCGGCCGATCGCTTAAACGAGCGTAGCGGCTGATTGCGTCCGATACTATTATGCATTGTAATAACGCGATCTCTCGGCTTTCCGACGGCTACTTTCACTTTCACAGATAGCTTGACAACGTGGCCGCCATTTGTAAACGCGCTATCATGAATTTGAACGGACTTTTACTGACTTTTTTTGATAGTTTTCGGGATTTTTACGCTGTTTTTCAAAATGGATTTCGGCGATTCTTCAAGTGATAGCCGAGATTTCGCTAGGTTCAATTTAAATGACATTAAAGGGCACAAAGTTGACTATTAATCGGAGCTAGATATCAGTGCAAAGCGTTACTTTGCATTAGCAGTCTGAGTCGGACTTTAAAGAAAGTGATTATGATTCTGAAAATATGTTTGTAAATTGCCATATAGATGACGGAAAATCACAACCCACATGCCGTATTTCGTAAATATTTGTGTTCATATATGGATTACCGACAACAATCACGTGAGTAACATATTCTGCATGCTTTTCCCTTCATTGTGTTGTTTATTTAACTAAAATCGGTTGACTAACACCTTATTTGTGATGTTTTTACGAACGCGACCCGAAATTTTACCGAACCTAAAAAAATCTTGCCCATAAAGGGCTACAAAACGGACAAGCGTCTGCCCTGTAAAGGGTTAATGCAAGCAAACATGTAAGTACTGTTCATTAAACATATAAGAGGCTCATGAAAGTAGAACATCATGCACAATTGTAAGAGACAGTGTTCTTTGGTCACATAAGGAGAAGAGAGATGTTGGAGAACACTGACTGGAGAGATCAGTGGTGGAACAGGCAGTCAGACCCAGCTTGATGGTCTCAAATGATGGCCTGGAGAAACATCATTAATAGAACTGATCGAGAGCAGCAATGAACCACATCTGAGGAAAGACATGAATGTCTCTGCCACGTTACAAGCACATGATAATGATGACCTCTGCTTAAATGGAATAATAGGGGAAAGAGGTGTTCTTTCATGCCAAATTTCCCCTAGCATTACCTAAGGGGCTGTTTTTAAAATACCTTTAATGTAATAATTAGTTATTAATTGTTGCATTTTCTTTGCAGGGTTTTGCTGTCAACCCCAGGTTGATTTACTAGACAATTTTATGTTCAGTAGTTTGCCATTGCTTTCTGAATGAGAAGTCAACATTTAAGTCCAAGTGACCAGCGTAGGGGATGAATACGCTATGCTGTCATCAGCGCAACGGAAGTTTGAGGTAAGCGCAATAACCCCCCCCCCCCCCCCCCCCCCCGGCCACAAATAATTAGCATAAATACATAAAAAGCACCGTGTAATATGTACTCTTCAACCACTTGATGCCATTTTCAACCATATGGATGGACAAATTATTATAATTATTTAACAAAACAAAATCACACGTTAGAAATCACAGAAACATTGCATACAACCTGACCACACAATAACTTGAGACAAACTAAAATAGACCAAGCCTACTCTACATGATGCAAAATAAGTTAATTATGATAGTGACTGGGGTGATATTTCAGTGGTTCACATTTCTATTATCCTTTTAACATTAAAAAAAATTATTATTAATTCATTTGCAGTATTATTCTTTTACCATTAAATCCAAAAATCTATATCTATTAAATTAACGGTTTACTGTATTTTCTGCTTTAATGCATACACAATTGTGTTGAATAACATAGCACTCCAAATGTTTATTTTTATAAAAGATCAAAAGCCTCACGATGTTTTAAGCTCTTCAATTTTGGCTCGTTTCTTTTCAGTGTCTTCTCTGTACTGTTTAATAAGGCGCTCATCCTCTGCTATCTGATCATTCTCCATTTGCAAGCGTCGAACAATATAGTCCTGAACAAAGATATTAATGTATCACTGTACACCAAATATATTGATAAATTACAAAATAATTTAATATTACCTTCACTTTAAATAGCAAGTGTGAACAGATGTTAATAAAAAGACTGTTTTCCATGTCTTAAAATGTATTAGGTAAGTGATGCTAGCCCTACAGGTTTATAGATCAATCAACACTCAATATATAATATTGTAATATTGTCTATATCACACAGACTGCCTTTACTTCCCAGAATAATTCCTGGTAGCCATTTTAGGCTGCGTCAACCTGGGAGCCCAGATCATTCTGATTTAAAGTCCATCTAAAGTGAGATTTGAACACATGATGACCAGACCGGCAGGCGAGCATGCTAGCCAGTGCGCTACTATGGTTCCCACAAGGGAGTTTGGGCAGGTAAAAAACAAAAAGACAGGTAAAGGATACTGTTTCCTTGCCATCAAGGTGTACTGGGTTTATAGTAATATGTGTATATTCTAGTGATGAAACAGTTCTGCATTAGATATGTGATGTGGTCAGTATTATATCAGTTTCTTTATTCCTCAGCATATTTTCTTGTAACCATTATATGAAACAAGGTTGATGCCGAAGTCATAAATTCCACCTCAAAGGGTATTTGAATGCAAGACTGCTGGGCTGGTAAATAAGTGTACTAGTCACTATGCTACCATAGCTTCAACTCAGAGCAGGTAAGCTTTCACTAATCAATGTCTTTTGAATTGGAAAAGATCAATTGTTTGTACCTTCATTTATACTCATTCAGAGTGGGCTTTTAAACCTGACCTGGGGTCCCAGGTCGACCTAAGATGAGAACCAAAAGATGTCTTGGAAAATAAAGGTGTGCAGCATGATATTATCCACACCATCCCTGGACTGCTGACTGCTCTAAAGAAATTTGAGTTAGTTATTTAGTCACGGTTCCAACTTTACGGCAATGGGTCGTCCCCATTATGCTCTGTTCCTGTGCCAGTGAATATCACATAAAATGCTCCTCACTGCCCAATGTGAAAAGTGGAAAAGACAGGAGTCTTAGTAAGCCAACAGACTGCACAGGTACACTGTGCATAATGCCACAGCCAGAATGCCAACACAAAAGTCCTCCATGAAAAATACAGTTCATCGTCGATGGAATCGGCAGTCACCAGAAAGACTTCATTGACCTGAGTTTTATCTCATATGGCTCAGTTTCTTTGCGCAGGGCGACCTGCCGAAAGTGCTGCACAAAGCACAAACTCCGTAGCTCCAGCGACAACTCCCAGGAGTCTCCTGAAAAATGCACTAGTAAACCTAAAAGGCAAACCAGTCAATTCAGAAATTTGAGTCTAGCACTTCTTCTTCTTCTGCGTTCATCTGGAGTTTTTTTTTTCTGGACGTGATTGCTTTGTGCCTGTTTACAGAAGAGCTGCATTCTTGTGCCTTAAGGCTGACACATCTGACTTCTGCAGGCATTTGTTAACCGGGTTAACCTTTCCGGGGAAGTCTAGCACTATATGTCCAATATGAATAAGGAGTATAAGAGGGTCCTTGACTTTTACTTACTCATGCTCGTTCAGGACAGATTACGTTCCCCATTTTTAAAAGAACAAAAAATTATTATACAATACAATGGACACTTCTATCCTTTTGTATGCTATACTTCCCTGATCCTTATTACCAATAATATGACGATAAAAAAATGTGGTCATCAATCATTAATTTGTTTATACTTTCTATGTGTTTCCTCTTCCTCTTCTATATTTTACATCCCGATGAATCATAGGCCCTCAACCAATTCATGCCATGCCCATTGTTGGCTTCTACATAACTGGTTGAATTGTGCAACTAAAGTTTTCTGTGGGATGACCTTCCTTGGTCATCTATTATGACACGCATGGCAGGTTACCATATTCCTATTCTCTGCTTCCCTTATAATGCTTATATCATACTGGGGAAGACGGAACATCTATTAATTTGCAGAGTGTTATAATGCCAATTCTTAACATAAGGAAACTAAGATTAGGCTGACCTTCACAACTGAAAGAGTGGCAGTGGAGTTGTGTACCAAGATCTGGACGACCATCAGAGGCTGAAGCAAGTTCTTCTTGTCTATATCTAGAACATGTTAAGAAGTGTAAAAACTAACTCAACATACAAACTTGATTTTGTTAATTCTGACTGACCCAAAAGTCTCATCCAGAACTATCAATTCACTAGACCAGGCTAATATAAGACAAATACTATAATCAAAGTATTTGTACCATTGCTAAACACATAAATATAAATATTCTATCATGAGTAAATATTCTACTTTAAAAAAATTTGCCAAGGCACCAGCAAATTATGGTGTACTGCATAAATAACTTATATTCAGTGAACTAAAGGTGGGGAAAAAAGGATACGAGATAATGTCTCCATCAACTGTGGCTTGCAAGTATCCTCTCTTGAAGCAAAGTAAGACAGAGCTTGTACCCACAGCTGAGGGTCCTGTTGCCTAGTAAAAGGAAACGAGATAATATTGCACATCCACAATTTTTTGTAAAGATATAGGAAAAAACACTTTGATTTAGAAGTCCCTAATCAACTTATCAGACTTATTACATAACTATGCACAAAATTGATGGGTTAATTAGAATCTACATCACAGGTTTCAGGGGATACACTCTGCTTCTCTCAGAAGATGCAGGATGCTGATTGTTCCTGAAGCGCACAGATTATGAATGCAGCTGATCACGTCTGCCACTGCCATAGGTAATACCAAACACTAAATGTCTTAGGTGGGTTGATTCATTCATGTCTGGGGGTTCAATGCCAATAAAGGCTGGATTAGGTCTTTCCCAAACATTAATTGGTGCCATAAATTTATTCTGCAAATGAAAGGCAATGAGGAAAGGT
The DNA here is from genome assembly GCA_963921405.1 of Cepaea hortensis. Classification (NCBI taxonomy): domain Eukaryota; kingdom Metazoa; phylum Mollusca; class Gastropoda; order Stylommatophora; family Helicidae; genus Cepaea; species Cepaea hortensis. Next base: position 138,101,633 of record OY992878.1, read on the forward strand.
GCTGGTCATTCCTCCTCTTGATGCTGTCACCTAGAATATGTGAGGGCCTAAGCCTTCATATCCCAGCCCCAGTTTCTGCCACACGATTGTAGTATCTGTTATAATCTAAAAGTATTAACCTGAATATTATCTTTATTATGCACACTTATGTTTTAGTATTTCTAGTAAAAATAACAATAATAAAGTGATCATATGATAATACAACTAATAACAGATCCTTCAACAGCTGCTTATATTATACAGTTATTTCATCAATTGTTGTTGTTTGTAATTCCTCTGGATGACTGTGAGTTTTCACCCTTAAGTCTGATGCACGAGCGTCCAGGTCTGAGCCCTGATAACAGGCTGGCATCTATCACAGTGAGGTTGGTGTTGACAGTTAGCTTTAGCAATATGGTAGATTAACCAGATATATCTTTAACAACAACATATGGTTTCAACAAACCTATCCATTAGCAACAACCTAGGACAACTGTAACTAATCATACCCATTAGCAATATCATATGGTATGTTAACTACACATACCCATTAGCAATATTACATCGCAGGTTTAATTAAACATATTCATAAGGAGCAACATAGGACAGGTTAACTAATCATATCCATAAACAATATCACATGATAGGTTAACTAAACATACCCATTAGCACTATCATATGGTTAGTTAGTTGCATATCCTTTACAGGATGTTGCAGTCAATACCAGCATTGTTTGCTGTTGTGATCTCTTGGCACGTTTACGTTCAGTAGTTTGCCATTGCTTTCTGAACGACCAGCACGATAACATTTCGTAAAAAACCAACGCAACATGGTCTGCTGCCAAATTGCGCGCATCTGTGTTTCGAATATGGGTATGCGGGATCATGAACTGCATCTGTAACCCCATCGCCACAGAGCCAGCATCATATGGTAGGTTAACTAAACATAACCATTAGCAATAACATATGGTAGGTTAACTAAACATACTGATTATAATCAATAACATATGGCAGCTTAACTAAACATACCCAAACTTTTTGCAGGCTTCAATAACATGAACATATTCTGAGTGCTCCATATGGTATCGCAGAATCTGCTGGTACCTGCGGATGTATGTCATCAAATGTTTAGTGGAATTACAAGTTTTGTAACATCTTTACAAGAGAATTACATTTACAAACTACATATGAAAATAGAACATCTAAGCCAATAGAATCTGTAATGAAATAAGATTTGTTAAGAAGTCCTTGCAGAGAAACAAAGTGAGATGTTGTAGATTTTGGGGTTTGATGTCCAGGAAAAAGTTAAAGGGAAGGTATGGAACAGGATCTGAGGGAACTGTGTGTTGTGGACTAAAGCAAAATTATCACAGCAGAGTGATGTTGGGTGGAGGAGTGGCTGGCCGAGTAGCTAGAATGCTGGATTCTCTTTTGGGAGACCCGGGTTTGAATCCTCAGTAAGATGTGGAGTTTTTTTAATCTTTCGGGGGCAAAAAGACAACTCTAACCTGCACAGTTCACAGTGACTGCACTAGCCAGGCGCCCTTAATTCCTCAGGCTCAAGACCCCCTGCCATACACCACAAGGTACTATACTGGCAGTAAATGACAGTTTGACAGTGACAGAGTGGTGTTGGGGGAGTCCTGGTAGTGCAGTGGCTAGATGCTTGCCTGTCAGCTTGGTGGTCATGGGTCTGAATCCACATCGGGGTGTCTTTTTAAAGTTGACCTGGGTTGACAGGAAATGCTTGGGAAGTAAAGCCACATCCTCCACCCAGTGCTGAATGTTCTATATAAAATATAAGAGCAGAATAGGGCAAGCAAAAGCCGCATTTCAGAAAATGAAGAGTATCTTATGCAATAAGCCACTATCAATGAATGTAAGAAAGGGAGTGCTGAAATGCTATGTAGAACCAGTTTTGCTGTATGGCAGTGAATCGTGGAATGTAAATGAACAAATTAAGAAGAAATTAGAAGCAACAGAGATGTGGTTCCTGAGACGAATGTTGCGAATTCCTTGGACTGCCAGAGTAACTAACAACGACTGCCTGAAACAGGCTAATGAAACTAGAATATTATATACAACAATAAGAAAGAGACAAACATCTTTCTTCGGCCATGTGATGAGAAGAGAAGCATTGGAGAACATCGTGACAACTGGAAAGTACAAGGGGAAGAGAGGCAGAGGCAGACCAAGAGAAATGATGCTGGATGGATTGTTATCAGTTATCAGTTGGGGTATCTTCATTGCACTCCGGACATGTCCATAGGTGCTCAGATCCTCCCCTCAGCATATGCATCAGCGTTCGGTGGCTAATAGTGCCAGTTCTGTGTTGGTTGACGAGGCGCTTTGTTTTCCCGATGTACCTCTCGCGTCTGGCTGTGCCGATTCTTACTCCCAGGTCCTTCATCCTGGACAGCGATGTGGAATCACTGACGTCAAAGTCCTCTGTTCTCGCCATATCTTTGAGGACGTTAATAACATCGGCACGATCCATGGCTGGCCATCTACAGGGGGTGTAGAGCCAGCCAGTTTGTCAGCTCGTTCATTTCCCTCAACTCCCGCATGTCCCGGGATGAAGATGAAGGTGACTTTACGGACAACAAACTTCCGCAGCGACTCAGTCCACTGTCTACGTACAGATCCAGCTTCGACCTTCTGAATCATGCTCATTGAATCACTTAGTACACACACGTTGGTATAATGCTGTGATTCCAGCCATATGAAAGCCTGTGTAACTGCCATCACCTCCATCGTCATGCTGCTCGTGGTCATAGAGTGGGCACCACTGGATTCTTGAACGATTCGGCCCGCCGAACAGGCTGTAAATGCCCACGCACTTCTCTGCTGCTTTACAAAAGATCCATCTATATAGATGAGCTGGATGGATTGAGACGGTGGCATGGAGGAATATCATCAGCAGAGTTGATCCAGAAAATCAAAGACCGAGATCTGTGGAAAGCCATGAATGCATACGCCAGCTGACAGGGCACTTGATGATGATGATGATGATGATGAGCACCACATGTCCATTGAGTCTTAAGGTCTGTAAAAGGGACTCAATGGACCAAACATTCATATAGTATTTTTTTAAACTATAGAAAATGGCATTTAACAGTAAAATATGTATCCTCGAGAGAAGCCATGTGTAATGTCTTACTGATCAGAGCACAAAACTCAAGCTAAAAAAAAAACTATTTTATGAGTAGATAGAGCCTGATACCTTAGATTGAATTCCATCATGGCGGAGATCCTTTTCACTGACTGGGGCTCACGGGTCGACCTAGTGTCTGTCAGGTCAACCTAGCCCAAAATGGGCATCAGAAAATTGCCTATGGAGCAAAGGTGTTTGGCACTATACTGACTTCATCACCCACTGAGTTCTGTTCAGTCTAAAATTATGGGGCTAGCAACATATCCCCAATACATCTCATGGGTAAAAAGGAGTTATTTACTTTTTTTAAAACTAATACCTAGCGATGCAATTCTCATGAAAGAGGACTGAAGAAGAAATTTGCCTGCAGGTATGTTCGATGTTAAAAGAAAAGAATGAGTAAATCCCTACTTTAAACGCTACTTATGGGTCAGTTTTCTTCGATCGGGTATGTTAGAACATAAGTATTTTTCTTGTTGCTGGTCCATGGAATTCTAAGACCTTGACTGTAATAAAACAAATCTTGGGTGGAAAAGATAAAAAAGACTCAACCGTCATTTACTGTCAATATAGTACCTTGCGGTGTGTGGCAGAGGGATCTTTGAGCCTGAGGAATTAAGGGCGCCTGGCTAGTGCAGTCACCGCGAACTGTGCACATTAGAGTATTCTTTTTGCCCCCGACAGACAAAAACTGATTTGAACCTGGGTCTCTCGAAGGAGAATCCGGCATTCTAACCCCTTGGCCAGACACACATTAGTCTGGGAGTGAAGTGTGCTTGCTGAGTTGAAAAGCATGAAACTCAACTAGAACAGTTCACAAAGGAAGACTGCAGTCCAAATGAAGAAAATAATTTGCTGTAACATACTCAATAAAAACATCAATATAAACATAATCACTCAGTTCGTTATACATTAGCAGCTAGGCATTATAAAAAGGTAACATCAACAGAATTCCAGTCTTACAATGCTGTTATACTCTCGTACTCTCAGGCTACCTTGATTTTTCTTTGTAAGCTGTTAATATCTATCTAGATACATCTGGAAGTTTTATGCACATTTTGTAGATTTCTTTATTCCTGCAATTTTCATACAACATAATAAGATTTTTCTAAGCAACCAAATAAAAACAGAATGATTAAGGTAAAACATCAATAAATTTTGGCTTACAAATGTGCTTTTTCATACAGATAAAGTATCCCAGCCTTGAAGTTGTTCATCTGGCACAAAATAAGTGCCTGGTCGATATCATAATTTGCCTGTAACAAAAAGAAGAGAACATTTAAAAAAAAATTAAATACATATTTTTCAATACTAGGTAGCTATGAAAATTCTCAGATTACTATGCACTGAGAAGAAAAAAATATACTGACATTTTACAAGATCTCATAAAGAGCATCACGTCTCAGAAACTTAACTACTTTGATTCAAAACAATGTTTTCCCACTGTCCACTGTGAATTTCAATAACGAAGACATGAATAATAGAATACATGATTTATTATGTGGTATATTTTGCTGCATCTCATCAGGTGCATACTACAGAAATCACACAACATAAACTAAAGCAATAAGATAAATCCTTCAAACTGAAATATACAACACACATATTCACACAGCAATTTGAATTTGTCTAATTTTAAACTGGCTATCATGTCTTTCTGTTTGCACAAAGTTGGCTTTTGTAAATTAATGGCAATTGCCTCTGTCTGCTTTAACAAGCGAACATTTTATGTGTTAAACACAACACAAAATGCACTGTCCCATTAAATACTTTGGCAGAATTAAATATCACAATAGTTTAGAAAGAACAGTAATGGAAGTATTGATTCCTGAGGAAGTTACGGGGATCAACTCAATACAATGGTGAACACAGGACATTAAAGACACCCTGAGCATGAAAATATAGGAAGCAAGGGAAGCTGGTGAAGGAGTGAGAATCTTTCCAGCGGGCTGTGAAGAAAGAGATGTTCTTCAAAGGACTTACTACATGATGTTAATGATGATGTGTAACTATAAAAATAACAATTACTTGGATGCTGCTGAGATGTGGTTCTATTAAAAACAAATGCTGAGAACACTGTAAATAGGTAGTCATTAAAAAAAATTTCTTGCATATCCTTTACAGGGTGTCGCATTCAACCTCAGCATTTTTTGGCTGTTTGTAATTTCTTGGCAAGTTTACGTTCAGTAGTTTGCCACTGTTTCTGAATGACCGGGACTCACACCATTAATGAAAATCAGCGCGAGGGGGTCTGCTTCCAAATCACCCACAGCTGGTTTCGGATGTGGATAGCGGGACTGCAAATTGGGTCCGTAACCCCTTCGACACTGAGCAGAAGTAATAAAGACGTCTTAAAAGAAGTAGTTCAGGAAGAGAACTGGTTACTTGCCTCATAAGTAGGCATTTTTAGACACACCAAGGTAGGAGAAAACTGGAATATGTTGTGACAACAGGAAAGTTAGGAAGGGAAGCGTGAGAAGGCCTTGAGAGAAAATGCTAGACAACTTGACATCGCTGCATGGAGAAACATCTGTATAAATAATAGTCAAAGAAATATGAAACTGTGGGCAAACATGATCAATGGAATGTGACATAGATTATCAGAAGGACAAGATGAAAGGCATCAGCATCTTTTACTTTTGCCGTCAAGCATCGTGGGGGAGGAATAGATGACGTTCAAGTGCCCGATGGGTGGCCCTAGACAGTGTTATTCCATGTAATTGTACAGCATCTTTGATGTCGTAAATCCATTTTCTTCTCTGGCATCCTCTTGTTCTCATATCAGATCTTCTTTAATGCAGCGCCAGCGCTGGCAATTGACAGTGTTGCATTCTAATGAGATGGCCGACCCATTTGATCTTCTGCCTTTCAATATATGAGGCACAAGGTGTTGATCCCATGGTCAGTCTGATAACATCATTTTTAAAAATTCAGTCTCGGCTGGTTAAGTTGGCAGCTCTCCTCAAGCATCTCACCACACAGGTGTTGATTCTGCATAAGTGTGATCTGGATAATGTCTACGTTTGGCACTGGCAGCATCAATCAATCATGTGCCATGCCGGAAAGCGTGGGCGGTCATGACTCGCCATTTCACTCGATCACCAGATCAGCTCAGTGTTCCCGTCTCGTCCATGCCATGTGGCCAAGCCATCCAGGTATTTTCCACTCGGTCTTCCTTTTGATCTGTTCCTTTCGAGGCCAGTTGTCACTAAGATATCCAATCCATTTCTTCTCATAACATGTCCAAAAAATTTTGACTGTCTACGTCTAATTTCTCTAATCAATTTACGATTTTCATTTGTCTCCTGTAGTACTTGGTCATTGGTTTTTCTGTCTGTCCATGGTATTCTTTGCAATTTCCTCAGAAACCACATTTATGCAGCCATCAGATGTTTTTCAGCTTGACTGCTCATTGTCCAAGTTTCACATCCGGTGGGAAGATGAAAGTAACATAACCAAAACTAAATATTAGATACATGGATGTGCAGGTAGTCTTGTGGCAGATACAGCAGCTAGGCAAGTGTTAGGCCTCCACATATTCTATATATGGATGTGCAGGTAGTCTTGTGGCAGATACAGCAGCTAGGCAAGTGTTAGGCCTCCACATATTCTATATATGGATGTGCAGGTAGTCTTGTGGCAGATACAGCAGCTAGGCAAGTGTTAGGCCTCCACATATTCTATATATGGATGTGCAGGTAGTCTTGTGGCAGATACAGCAGCTAGGCAAGTGTTAGGCCTCCACATATTCTATATATGGATGTGCAGGTAGTCTTGTGGCAGATACAGCAGCTAGGCAAGTGTTAGGCCTCCACATATTCTATATATGGATGTGCAGGTAGTCTTGTGGCAGATACTGCAGCTGGGCAAGTGTTAGGCCTCCACATATTCTAGACCGTGGCATTATGAGGTGGGGTGACCGGTTCCATATTCTTTCCAAACAATTCCCGGAAAATTCTGACAGCCATTAAATGGGATTGGGTTGATCCCAGAGCCATACTGGTGGGAATAATAATCCCGTCACTGCTGGGGTTTGAACCAAGACTACTGTCTTAGTGTGCAAGTACACTAGCCACTGTGCCACCACAGATCCTTTATTATACATAAATATCAAAATAAATAATTTGACGTTTACTATAACTAGCCACACACACACACAAACAGTTTTTGTGAATGTCATGAAATAAGCTGCAAGCAGCTAGTTCAAACACTGTATTGAAAAAGTAGAAATATGAGAAGACAGAAACGGAGCACAGAAGAAACCACTTCTTCTTACATCAGGATTTTTCAAAAGTTCCAATGTTTTTCTTTCTCTTTCCACCCTGGACTGAAACATAAACATGAAAATATTTAACGATGAAAAGTAGGCAATCAAAAACAGCCACTCTTACAGTAATTATGTATAAGTTCTAAGCTACATTCATATACTTTCCACAAAGATAGAACTGTCATAATGAAATTCATTTTGGCAGACACAGAAAAGAATTGAACATTTGTTACCTATCGTATATTTCACTTCCAGAATCTTATAAATATTTTTATTCACACAGAATCACCAGAGCCTCATCTTTGCTAAAATGTCATTGGTTCAAACATTGATTACCAAACATTTCCTGGCTACAGCTCCTTTGCTAAAGTGCAGGTGGCCCAGGGGTCAGAATGTCAGCCTCATGTACTAAGCCGTATGTGTTCAATTTGCAGTATGGTTCTGGGTTTAGTCAATATTCCTATCCTGTACACTGTACTGAAACTGCTTGGGCAAGCAGCATTGATTCCTCAGCCTGCTGAAAAACTTGTGGCATTCAGCAGCAATGGTATAAATGTAATGAAAACAAACAAGCTCTCTTGACACTAGGACAAATCATCAGCACATGCTTACACTTACACATACAAACTACAAACATACACCACTCCTGATATTAAGTCAACCACACATTCAGTACCTCAGTGTTGGTCTCAATGTTACTAAATAATACCTCTGTTTAGATGACATATACAACAGTTTCATGTATTCTTCAGATTTCTGATTTACTGTTCTTTCTCAGAACAACTTCATGTTCATCTTCTAGTTCATGTCATCTCATATCATCTCTCTAAGGACATACTGTCATAAGGTTGGAGTTATCAGGACCTTCACTTAATATTCTAACTATCATGACGTCTTCTCGCAATATTCTAGTTCTCAGATCATTATTAGTTACCAGGACCTTTCCACATAATATTCTAGATGTCATGAAGCTTCGCTAAATATTTTAGTTGTCAGGAGATTTTCACATAACATTATAATTATCAGGACATCTTCACGTAATGTTATAATTACTAGGACCTCACCATGTAATATTCTAGATGTCACAAAGTCTTTGCGTAATATTCTAGTTGTCAGATCTTCATGTAATATTCTAGTTGTCAGGAGATCTTCACAAAATATTATAATTACCAGGACCTCTCCATATAATATTCTAGCTGTCATGAAGTCTTTGCGTAATATTCTAGTTATCAGGAGATCTTCACCTAATATTATAGTTATCAGGACATCTTCACGTAATGTTATAGTACCAGGACCTCTCCACATAATATTCTAGCTGTCATGAAGCCTTTAAGCAATATTCTAGTTATCAGGCTTCGCATAATATTATAGTTATCAGAACTTCTTTCCGTAATATTTTAGCTGTCATTACATTTTTACATAACATTCTAGTTATCGTATCATTTCGTAATATTTTAGCTGTCATTACATTTTTACATAACATTCTAGTTATCGTATCATTTCAAACATTCAAATTTCTTTTTAAGTTAGGTATGTGTAGCTTCTACACTCAATGCATTTACTGCCAATCTTCCACTCAAGAGTTAAGAAAGATTACACATTCATATGAAAACAAACACTAATAAAAACTAGAAAAACCATACTCACAACAATGGCAGACTCATGAACCATGTCATGTAGATAAAGCTCAAGCAGAGTATTATAGACCAAATTTGATGAGTTGGGCTGGACCTAGTGGGAAAAAATGGCACATTTGCATTCCAAACATTTTGTCCTGAGAAACAAAAGATGAATGGTTTAATATTTCCTGAATACAACAGCTTCAGTATTTAACCGAGAGTATTGACAAGTTTCTGGTTACTTGTTCTGAAAATAATTGGCTCTAAAAATGATTGTTAATGTTTTCATCATCCTGTTTCTTCCTTTAGTCCAAGGCACAATCTAATGCTATTTTAGCTTCATATCTTCTCCGTGACCATATGATGTGTTTTGTGTATGTATTTGTTTGCTGATGAAGGCTAGTCGCCGCAACATCCTGTATGTTTTGTCATTCTGTTCTGTAAAGCTGCATTACTTTGCGTTATTTTATATTATTAGCTTCATAGTACCAGCAACTACTTTACGTGAAGATGCAAAATACAGAGGGGGCATAGAAAAACACCTGGGAGCATTTGGAGATCAGCAAAATGAAAGGAATGATAATGGAAGTAGACTGATAGAGCTTTGCAGCCAACACGATCTCTATATAACAAACACATTCTATAAACATAAAGATTCGCAAGTATACACCTGGTATAAATGGAACAATCTAGATACTAAAAGCCAAATTGATTTTATATTAACAAGAAATAACAGAAAGAGAAATATATTAGATGCAAGAGCAGTGCCCAATTTCAGTATAAACACAGATCATAAAGCAGTCGTTGCCACAATAAGAACCATTAGAAGAAGAAAACAAAAAGCAGGAAAATACATGCCATGCGAATCAGTAAACTTAAAAAACCTTAAAGACGAGGCAGTAAGGGAAAATTATGAGAAAGAACTAACTGAACTCTTTGTAAAATTACCTACGGAAAGAAAAACAGTGGAAGAAGAATGGGAGACGTTCAAATCAAGCGTTTTAAATACTGCAAAAATAACATGCGGAACCACGAAAAAATGCAAAACACGGATAAAGAAAATAACAAGTTGGTGGAACGCAGAAGTAAAGAAAGCGGTAAAAGAAAAAAAGGAAAAATATAAAAAGTGGTTGAAGAGCAAACAGGAATGTGATCTCATAGAATACAGAATATCGAGAAGACATGTGAGTAGAATAGTAAAGAGGGAAAAACAGAAAGACTGGGAAGAGTATGGAGAAACCCTAAATAAAAACTACAAGGAGGCAACCAGAAACTTCTACAAAAAGATAAGTGCAATGCGAACCAGAGGAGTACCCTTTGACCCAACTGAAATAATTAACAGCGAAAATGGAGAACCAATAAGTGAACAAAAACACATCCTAATAAGATGGAAGCAGTATTTCGAACAACTTCTCAACATCCCATCAGATGTCACAGGAATTCAAGAGACCTACACAGATGTCACCGAGGAACTAGAACCAGACATACTAAAAGAAGAAATTATAGAAGCCATCAGATTAGCCCCATTGAACAAATCACCAGGACAGGATGAAATACCAAATGAACTAATTAAAGCAGCAAGGGAAGTAGGAACAGCTTGGCTACATAGACTATTCAACCATGTTTGGGTAGAACAACAGACACCACGAGACTGGGGAAACGCCATAATTATCCCAATTTGGAAAAACAAAGGCAGCAAAAGAGATTGCACACAATACAGAGGCATTTCACTGTTGAGTCATACTGGGAAAATATTTTGCAAAATTCTTGAAAAAAGATTACGAACTACTTTAGAACCCCAGCTAAGCGAAACGCAGCTTGGATTTAGGAAAAACAAAGGATGCACAGACGCCATTTTTGCTCTTAGACAACTTATAGAAAAATCAATTGAATTCAATGAAACACTCTACTTAGCCTTTGTTGACCAAGAAAAGGCATTTGATAGGGTAGATAGAAACAAGCTGTGGGAAATCCTTAAACAATATGGAGTGAGTACACATCTAACAAACCTATGTAGAAGTTTATACGACAACAGTGAATGCATAGTGAGAGCAACTGGAGGACACTCAGAACCCTTCACCATAAGATCTGGAGTACGACAAGGTTGTGTCCTGTCCCCTCTCTTGTTCATAACATATATAGACAACATATGTAAAGAAACCAGCCAAGCAGAGACAGCAAGAATACCGCATGACGAGAACACAGAAGAAGAACCATCTGCAAATCTAACCATTAGAGAACTCCTGTTTGCGGACGACCAAGCACTAATAGCAAAATCAGAAGCTGAATTACAAGACCACATGAATAGTCTAAACGAAATGTGTAGGGAACATAACATGAAAATTAGCACAAGCAAAACAGAGGTAATGACTATAACTAAAGAAGAACAAACAGCAACAATTCACCTAAACGAACATCCCTTGAAACAAGTAAAGAGCTTCAAGTACCTAGGAAGTATAATATCATCAAATGGCAGATCAGAAGACGAGATCGAAAATAGGTGCAATAAGGCAAATCAACTCATTGGACAAATGGCACCAATACTAAAGAACAAACATGTATCAATAACTACTAAGAAAGCACTTTACAACACAATCTTCCTACCAACTCTGTGCTACCAATGCCAAACCTGGACAATGACAGAAAAAGAGAAAAGAAAAATCACAACAACAGAAATGAGGTTCCTGAGAAGAATACTCAACGTATCAAGAAGAGATAAGATCAGAAATGAAGAAATCAGGACTAAAGTGGGGGTTAAAGCTGCTCTAGATTTTATTAGAAAGCAGCAAGTCAAATGGTTTGGCCATGCAAGTAGGCTACCAGTCAAAAGCATGCCACAACAGGCAATGACGTACAGACCAGATGGAAACAGAGGAAGAGGCCGACCACGTAAACGCTGGACGGAGGGAATAACAGAATCCATGGGAATGTCGATATACGAAGCCCATAACCGGGCACTCTCACGAAGTTTATACTTCACCTCGACACCGCAAGGTACAAGAGGAACATGATGAGATGATGAGATGAGTACCAGCAACATCAAACTTGAAATATTAGTTGTTAATTAAAGAAACAGCATAAGGTGACTAAATAGACCAATCTATGATATTTTTTGTTTGCGCTTGCTCACTTTGAACTCAAGCGTAGTCCATACACACTATGTCTAGTAGTGATGGACTGAATTTTGCGTGTGGATTAGCTTTCCCTATTAACTGTCCCTCGCCAACAGGCAAACCCACTCCGACTTCAGAGGTACTTGTAATTTACGTCACCAAGTCAAGGACGACAGGTCAACATTTTAGTCCAGCTGTCCGGTGTAGGGGTTGAACCCCTAACCTCGGCATACAGGATGTTCAAAGCGGGCGAGAGCAAAAGAAACAAAATCAGCCTCAGGGATTCAAACACATGACCACCAGGTCAGCAGGCAAGCATGCTAGCCACTGCATAACCGTGACTCTATTATTAAAAATATAGTCAACATATATGCATACCTCAATCATATGCTCTAGAAACTCTGTTAGTTTACTGGAGTTATTCACAAAAATGTGAATAAACTCTTCTGCATTGGCTTTCTGAATTCTAGGGATCCCACCTGAAGAATAGGCAAGTTACACAATTACAAATGAGAGATATCTGTAGAATCACAAGGGGCATCATTCCAACAGCAGGAAAGATCACTGACAGAAAAGGTAGAGACTGAGATAACAGATGCTGAATGGCTAAGAGATTGCCATGGAAAAATATCACCAATGAAATTGATCTAGAACACCACAGACCAAGATCTGTGGGGACATTAGTTAGTTAATCTGTTGGGGTATCTTCCTTGCACTCTGGGCAAGTCCACAAGTGCTCAGATCCTTCCCTCAACATATGCATCAGCATCCAGCGGCTACTAGTTCCAGTTATGTGTTGGCTGATAAGGCCCCTCATTCTCCCAATGTGCCTCTCGTCTCTGACATGTTAATTCTAACTTCCAAGTCTCTCTTTCTGGACAATGAAATGGATTCACTGACGTCAAAGTCCTCCTCTCTAGATATTTTTCTAAGGGCATAAATAACATCGATATGATCCAAGGGATGGCCATCTGCTGAGGATACAGATCCAGCAAGTTTATCAGCTCGTTAATTTCTCTCAACTCTCGCATATCTGTGGAGACATGAATGCCTATGCCATTTGACAAGGACATGATGATGATAATGTTGTAAGGCAGCGGTCAAAATAGGGAACATGATATGAGAAACATTAAGTGTCTTCCAGTGTAATTTCTCAAGTTACAGCCAAATGATAACATTTAGTTAGCCTTTTCTTTTAACAGAATTCATGTCGAGAAGTCAAGTGTGTCGAGACAAGATTATCAATTTAAAATATAACTGTTGTGTCAAGATCTAATTACTGTGCCAAGATATCACTTCATTAGTTCAGATATGCATACTCTGTTAAGATAATTAGATACTTTTTGTGTCAAAGTTTAATTACACTGTAACACGATATATTTATGTACAGGTTATATTTTCATAACTGTGACTGGTTATACTTATGTGCCAAGGTGTCATAACTGTGACAGGTTATACTTATGTGCGAAGATATCATAACTGTGACAAGTTACACTTATGTGCCAAGATATCATAACTGTGACAAGTTACACTTATGTGCCAAGATATCATAACTGTGACATGTTACACTTACGTGGCAAACTATCAAAACTGTGACAGGGTATAATCATGTGTCAAGATGTGATAATTGTGACAGAATATAATTATGTGACAAGGTGTCAGAACTGTGACAGGTCATACTTATGTGTCAAGATGTCAGAACTGTGACAGGTCATACTTATGTGTCAAGATGTCAGAACTGTGATAGGTTATACTTATGTGTCAAGATGTATAACTGTGACAAGATATAATTATGTGTCAGATGTCATAACTATTAGCCACATGTCCTTTACAGGACATCACAATCAACTCCTGTATTTCTTGGCTGTTTGTGATTTTCTAGGCAATGTTATGTTTGCCATTGCTTCCAGAATGGTTAACACTCAAACCACTATGAAAATCACAGGTCTGCTTCCAAATCACCTGTGGCCGGCTTTGAACCTGGTATCTCAGGACTGTGAAGCTGCATTCACTACCCCTAAGCCGCAGTTGCTGCCAAAGATGTAATTTCCGTATTCTAATAAAGTTTCTGCAAGATTTGGTGGAGACATGTGAATGCCTCAGTCATTTGCCAAGGCACGTGATGATAATGTCACAATGTGAAGATCTAATTTTGGTGTTTATAAATAACCACCACATATGTGTGAAAATAAATCTTCTGTGTCAAGATGAGACTACAGGGTGACCCAAAAAATAAAAAAAACGGAACCAACAAATCTTTGAAAGTTTTGGGCATAATTGGGACGATGCAGAGGATTGGAGTGAGATCAACAGTGGTTCCAGCAAGAATGTTAGCTATGGAATCTCATTACACAAGGGAATGATAGATATCAGTGGTCCTTGAAATATTCCCCATTCCTATGCTAAACACATCAAATGACTCTATATATTGGCTCAGAAAGCGATTTCAGGGGAGACTGATCAGCATGAAGTGTGACTTGGAGAGGGCACTGCATTCACCTGACGTGAACCCCCTAGATTTTTACCCATAGGGGTATCTCAAGGATAATGTGTACAAAACAACCCTCATATGATTAGTGGTGAACTGAAGGCAGTAATCACAGCAAAGATCAGGGAAATCGCCCCAGAGGAATGCGGTCGAGTAATTGACAATTTAGCGCAATATATGCAAGAGTGCATCCAACGCTGCGGAGGCCATTTGGAGCATATTTTGGAAAGAAAATAACTTTTATGCAAAGCGACCAAGGTAACTGAAACTTTTGGAAATTATTGTACACAGACTGAAGTTTACGTTCACTAAATTTCAAGAAATTTGCTTGACCTTTGTAGGATTTAATAAACTTTTTATGGGTTCTGTTTTTTTGTGTGTGTCACCCTGTATATAACTCTTGTGATATACCTATAACTATCATGTGAATTTGAAACTACTCCATCAGAGTATAATCTGAAACTACTCCATCAGAGTATAATCTGAAACTACTCCATCAGAGTATAATCTGAAACTACTCCATCAGAGTATAATCTGAAACTACTCCATCAGAGTATAATCTGAAACTACTCCATCAGAGTATAATCTGAAACTACTCCATCAGAGTATAATCTGAAACTACTCCATCAGAGTATAATCTGAAACTACTCCATCAGAGTATAATCTGAAACTACTCCATCAGAGTATAATCTGAAACTCAAAGAAAGTTTTGATACTCAGCATACTTATGAAGATGATTGAGAACAGATACCACATCTGTCAATATCAGTGATGAAAACTGTGATGCATACAGTTGTTAGAAAACACTAAAACAAAAGATAATTCATCATCATCATGTGCCATGACAATAAGTGTGGGCGGTCATGTTTCGCCATTTTACACGACCACCAGGGTTGTGGATCAGCTCTGTGTTTGTGTTTCGACCATGACATATGGTCAAGTCATCCAGATATTCTCCCTTCTTCTTTTCCTCTCAATGTTGCCAGTTGTCACCAAATTCTCTAATTTATGTCTTCTCATAACGTGCTCAAAAAACTTTGACTGTCTGCGTCTAATTTCTCTAATCATCTAATGATTCCAATTTTTATATACGCATTGAATGTAATACTTTCAATATGTAAAAATAATTATGCATTATTTCTTTTTGTTCTTCTTTGTTATTCTTTCAAGGGGTGTGTGTGTCTCATCTAGTTATGCACCTATAACATCAGTGTGGCTGGCGTCGGCATGCATTTGTGCAAGGTTTGCTGCCTCATGGCAGATTCCACCCATGGTTACAGGCCATGTATACCTGAGGGTAGACTTTATTTCCAACGTTGCCAGGGCACTGTCCTTACAGCCCACTCTTTGCAATTTTCATGGGACTTATACCAAGCACAACTAGCACAAAGACATCATATTTTTTGCTCTTATCTGAGAATGTTAGCTATCGAATCTCAATACACAAGGGAATGATAGACATCAGTGGTCCTTGAAATATTTCCCATTCCTATGCTAAGATCAAACCTGTACCTTCTGAACTCGAGGCAGTCACTGAAACCTCTCAGCCATGACTCCTCACATACATTTATTTAATAGACATTAAATATATGTTTTCCCTTGCTCCATCAGCACCACTGACAGTGGTTGTATATGCTCTTACTTTCATTAATTCCATCATTCATGTGACATAATCTCCGGGGCAAAGTAGTTACACCATCTGCTTTGCACTCTGAAAGTTATGAGTTCGATCCCGGCTAGGTCGTTCGGTTCACAAGTACAATTTTATCAGAGACTCTTGGGGGTTGTCCTGGGGCTATGGAGTTTGTGCTTTGTGCAACACTTTTGACAGCCTGCTCTGCGGAGAGAGACTCAGTCATATGGGATAAAACTCAGTGCAATGAAGTCAACCCTCTTGCCCGTTTTAATAATTAAACAGAGTGCACTAAACAAACATTAATACATTGCAGTCAAGGCAACACATCTGGCGTGGATGCAATCCTCAGCTCTGCACGCTCTAAGTTTACCAACAAGTTACAACTCAAAGAGTCATTATCTACCTAGAGCTAGACATTAGACAATAATGCAACTTCGTAATAGCGATATATTTCTAGATGCAGAAGCATATTTATTAGTACACCCACTAAATAATGTAAATAAAAATAGCATTCATCTGATTTTCCACATCTGTTGACTACAAACAGCTCTGTGACTATTTCATAATACTTGTATAAATGCAACAGTAATAGCATGGGATTTTTGCGTGGTTTCTGTGATGATCGACTTGAAGATTTACATCACCACAAGAGTTCAAGTAGACCCAACGGTGGTCTCTACCATGGGACAACCGATTGTACAATATAAATGACACCATCAGGAGGGGATGCCTGGTTATACAACCATGTACAAGGGGAAGTTGTGTACAATATAACTGACACCATAAGGAGGGGATGCCTGGTTATTCAACCATGTACTAGTGGAAGTTGTGTACAATATAACTGTCACCATGGGGGATGCGTGGTCTCGAGGTATGGTGTCCGCCTCGAGTGCTGGAGGTCCCGGGTTCAAGCCCCGGTGATGCCGGAATTTTTTTCTCGTGGACCTCTAGTAATAAATTTCCCCTGGTCTCTGGGTAGTGAGATCGGACGCCTGTGTATATTGTTGCGCACGTAAAAAATCCCTTGGCAGTTGGAAATCAAAAAAGAGTAGCCTAATGGCGCTGCCTGGGCAAACTTTCGAGTTAAAAATCTACCCAAAGTATTTCAGGATCCTCACTGGTGCTACGAAGTTCGTGCAGTGAGCTGAGTTTCTCCAGACTCAGTTTTGAGTTAGGGGGAGAACGGAGCACTTATGGGTTGCACCTGTGTGCCGTGATGTTCATCCATCGACTAAACTAAACTAAACTAACTGTCACCATCAGGAGGGGATGCCTGGTTATTCAACCATGTACAAGGGGAAGTTGTGTACAATATAACTGACACCATCAGGAGGGGATGCCTGGTTATTCAACCATGTACAAGGGGAAGTTGTGTACAATATAACTGACACCATCAGGAAGGGATGCCTGGTTATTCAACCATGTACAAGGGGAAGTTGTGTACAATATAACTGACACCATCAGGAAGGGATGCCTGGTTATTCAACCATGTACAAGGGGAAGTTGTGTACAATATAACTGACACCATCAGGAGGGGATGCCTGGTTATTCAAGTTGTGTACAATATAACTGACACCATCAGGAAGGGATGCCTGGTTATTCAACCATGTACAAGGGGAAGTTGTGTACAATGTAACTGACACCATCAGGAGGGTATGCCTGGTTATTCAACCATGTACAAGGGGAAGTTGTGTACAATATAACTGACACCATCAGGAGAGGATATCTGGTTATTCAACCATGTACAAGGGGAAGTTGTGTACAATATAACTGACACCATCAGGAGAGGATGTCTGGTTATTCAACCATGTATAAGGGGAAGTTGTGTACAATATTACTGACACCATCAGGAAGGGATGCCTGGTTATTCAACCATGTACAAGGGGAAGTTGTGTACAATATCACTGACACCATCAGGAAGGGATGCCTGGTTATTCAACCATGTACAAGGGGAAGTTGTGTACAATATAACTGACACCATCAGGAAGGGATGCCTGGTTATTCAACCATGTACAAGGGGAAGTTGTGTACAATATAACTGACACCATCAGGAGGGGATGCCTGGTTATTTAACCATGTACAAGGGGAAGTTGTGTACAATATAACTGACATCATCAGGAGGGGATGCCTGGTTATTCAACCATGTACAAGGGGAAGATGTGTACAATATAACTGACATCATCAGGAGGGGATGCCTGGTTATTCAACCATGTACAAGGGGAAGTTGTGTACAATATAACTGACACCATCAGGAGGGGATGCCTGGTTATTCAACCATGTACAAGGGGAAGTTGTGTACAATATAACTGACACCATCAGGAAGGGATGCCTGGTTATTCAACCATGTACAAGGGGAAGTTGTGTACAATATAACTGACACCATCAGGAGGGGATGCCTGGTTATTCAACCATGTACAAGGGGAAGTTGTGTACAATATAACTGACACCATCAGGAGAGGATATCTGGTTATTCAACCATGTACAAGGGGAAGTTGTGTACAATATAACTGACACCATCAGGAGAGGATGTCTGGTTATTCAAACATGTATAAGGAGAAGTTGTGTACAATATAACTGACACCATCAGGAAGGGATGCCTAGTTATTCAACCATGTACAAGGGGAAGTTGTGTACAATATAACTGACATCATCAGGAGGGGATGCCTGGTTATTCAACCATGTACAAGGGGAAGTTGTGTACAATATCACTGACACCATCAGGAAGGGATGCCTGGTTATTCAACCATGTACAAGGGGAAGTTGTGTACAATATAACTGACACCATCAGGAGGGGATGCCTGGTTATTCAACCATGTACAAGGGGAAGTTGTGTACAATATAACTGACACCATCAGGAAGGGATGCCTGGTTATTCAACCATGTACAAGGGGAAGTTGTGTACAATATAACTGACACCATCAGGAGGGGATGCCTGGTTATTCAACCATGTACAAGGGGAAGTTGTGTACAATATAACTGACACCATCAGGAGAGGATATCTGGTTATTCAACCATGTACAAGGGGAAGTTGTGTACAATATAACTGACACCATCAGGAGAGGATGTCTGGTTATTCAACCATGTATAAAGGGAAGTTGTGTACAATATAACTGACACCATCAGGAGAGGATGTCTGGTTATTCAAACATGTATAAGGGGAAGTTGTGTACAATATAACTGACACCATCAGGAAGGGATGCCTAGTTATTCAACCATGTACAAGGGGAAGTTGTGTACAATATAACTGACATCATCAGGAGGGGATGCCTGGTTATTCAACCATGTACAAGGGGAAGTTGTGTACAATATCACTGACACCATCAGGAAGGGATGCCTGGTTATTCAACCATGTACAAGGGGAAGTTGTGTACAATATAACTGACACCATCAGGAAGGGATGCCTGGTTATTCAACCATGTACAAGGGGAAGTTGTGTACAATATAACTGACACCATCAGGAGGGGATGCCTGGTTATTCAACCATGTACAAGGGGAAGTTGTGTACAATATAACTGACATCATCAGGAGGGGATGCCTGGTTATTCAACCATGTACAAGGGGAAGATGTGTACAATATAACTGACATCATCAGGAAGGGATGCCTGGTTATTCAACCATGTACAAGGGGAAGTTGTGTACAATATAACTGACACCATCAGGAGGGGATGCCTGGTTATTCAACCAAGTACAAGGGGAAGTTGTGTACAATATAACTGACACCACCAGGAAGGGATGCCTGGTTATTCAACCATGTACAAGGGGAAGTTGTGTACAATATAACTGACACCATCAGGAAGGGATGCCTGGTTATTCAACCATGTACAAGGGGAAGTTGTGTACAATATAACTGACACCATCAGGAAGGGATGCCTGGTTATTCAACCATGTACAAGGGGAAGTTGTGTACAATATAACTGACACCACCAGGAGAGGATGTCTGGTTATTCAACCATGTATAAGGGGAAGTTGTGTACAATATAACTGACACCATCAGGAAGGGATGCCTGGTTATTCAACCATGTACAAGGGGAAGTTGTGTACAATATAACTGACATCATCAGGAGGGGATGCCTGGTTATTCAACCATGTACAAGGGGAAGTTGTGTACAATATAACTGACACCATCAGGAAGGGATGCCTGGTTATTCAACCATGTACAAGGGGAAGTTGTGTACAATATAACTGACACCATCAGGAAGGGATGCCTGGTTATTCAACCATGTACAAGGGGAAGTTGTGTACAATATAACTGACACCATCAGGAGGGGATGCCTGGTTATTCAACCATGTACAAGGGGAAGTTATGTAGAATATAACTGACATCATCAGGAGGGAATGCCTGGTTATTCAACCATGTTCAAGGGGAAGTTGTGTACAATATAACTGACACCATCAGGAGGGGATGCCTGGTTATTCAACCATGTACAAGGGGAAGTTGTGTACAATATAACTGACACCATCAGGAGGGGATGCCTGGTTATTCAACCATGTACAAGGGGAAGTTGTGTACAATATAACTGACACCATCAGGAGGGGATGCCTGGTTATTCAACCATGTACAAGGGGAAGTTGTGTACAATATAACTGACACCATCAGGAAGGGATGCCTGGTTATTCAACCATGTACAAGGGGAAGTTGTGTACAATATAACTGACACCATCAGGAGGGGATGCCTGGTTATTCAACCATGTACAAGGGGAAGTTGTGTACAATATAACTGACACCATCAGGAAGGGATGCCTGGTTATTCAACCATGTACAAGGGGAAGTTGTGTACAATATAACTGACACCATCAGGAGGGGATGTCTGGTTATTCAACCATGTACTAGGGGATGTTGTGTACAATATAACTGACACCATCAGGAGAGGATGTCTGGTTATTCAACCATGTACAAGGGGAAGTTGTGTACAATATAATTGACACCATCAGGAGGGGATGCCTGGTTATTCAACCATGTACAAGGGGAAGTTGTGTACAATATAACTGACACCATCAGGAGAGGATATCTGGTTATTCAACCATGTACAAGGGGAAGTTGTGTACAATATAACTGACACCATCAGGAGAGGATGTCTGGTTATTCAACCATGTATAAGGGGAAGTTGTGTACAATATAACTGACACCATCAGGAGGGGATGTCTGGTTATTCAACCATGTACAAGGGGAAGTTGTGTACAATATAACTGACACCATCAAGAGGGGATGTCTGGTTATTCAAGCATGTACTAGGGGAAGTTGTGGCTATCATAAGCTTGTGATTACAAACAAACAAGGAGACTGACCACACAGGAGAAATTCCTGAGATTAGGCAGTCTGTTGGCAACAAGCAAATTATTCTGATCAATGCACCCAAAGTGCCTGTCTACCAGCTAAGTGAAACAACTGGTTGGTGAGAATAACGTCACCAGTTCACCAGGTCTGCACAATGACAAAGGATATAAGATTTTATTCATCCTGACAGAACAGAAAAGGGAAGGAAGGCACTGATGTAGGACTGGGTATGTGTGACTACAGAAAAGCCTTTCATACTGGACTGTGAGTGAGGGAGAGAGAGTGATGTTTAGTATGTTTTGTTTGATATGTGTAGACAATATAAACCATACATATGTGTTTATTCTCCTCGGTTCTAGCTATCAATGTTATTCATCTTAATGAAAGCCCTCATCTGAGCCCAAACTATCCTAAGTTTATCCCTGCCATCCAACCACATACAATTTAATGTTATTAGTTATTCTCTATGAACTCTGTAACTCACTGTGTCAATCAAAAAACATAAAAACCACATTTACATTTGCTAAGGGTGCAGGATGTGAAGCTGATAAAATGACTAGCCTTACAAAAAGATCAGCAGACATTGTGCTATCTGCTGTTAGCAAAGCAAGAAACATAAAATATTGCTGGATTAAAGAAGAACAGACACTTATGACACAGTGCAGTTTTAAAACAAAAATACCTTAGAACAAACATGTAAAAGCATAGAAGCAATATCAGGCATTTTGTTTTTAATGAAATAATACTGCCTTGTAATGTCAATTCAAAATGTTGAACTCAAAGGAAAGCAAGATAATATTCTTATTTTTCTGTTGTCTAGTGTGTACTCTGATATCCACTTTCCTCTCTATGTTCACCACTGCCACATTTTGTGTGGTAGTTAACAATAAATGTGTTGTGTTTAAAAGTTTTTTAATTCATAACACCATGCAACTTACCATGTGTTGATACAATTAATTGTGCGACTAAAATACATTGTTATTTCCTCATACCTTCGTTCTAAAGGAATTAATAACTTACACCTATTCTTTCCTAGCACTTTAAATCTTTCTACTCTGTAATTTGTTTCAATCTGAAACAGTTATTATTTTTAACTCCTTTTGACCAATATACATAATTTACCTGGAACAGAAGAGTTGAGTCAAAAACCAATATCACAACACTCGGAACATTCCTATAAGTGCTCTATCTTCATCTTCAACAGCCAGCAAAGAGTCTGTGACTGTCTAGCCTTTCCTCGGAGTTCTGTGTGTCAGCCCAAACCTCTGGTCACTCTCTGAAGCAGCATTCTCTCCAGGCTGTGATCGTCTATCTATTCTTCTGCACTATCAATCAATCATGTGCCATGCTGGAAAGCATGGGCGGTCATGACTCGCCATTTCACTTGATCACCAGAGTCGTAGATCAGCTCAGTGTTCCTGTCTCGTCCATGCCATGTGGCCAAGCCATCCAGGTATTTTCCTCTCGGTCTTCCTCTTGGTCTGTTCCCCTCGAACTTGCCAGTTGTCAATAAGTTCTCCAATCCATTTCTTCTCATAACATGTCCAAAACATTTTGACTGTCTTCGTCTAATTTCTCTAATCAGTCTATGATTTTCATTTGTCTCCTGTAGTACTTGGTCATTGGTTTTTCTATCTGTCCATGGTACTCTTTGCATTTTCCTCAGAAACCACATTTCTGCAGCCATCAGATGTTTTTCAGCTTGACTGCCCATTGTCCAAGTTTCACATCCATACAAAAGAACAGGCTCTATGTATCCCCTCAACACTCTTTTTCTCATTTCAATTGACATCTTTCTGCACTATGCACACGATCATATGGGGCACCGACCACGTCTGCCTTATCATGCCCCAATACCCCACCTAGCGGTGCAGACCCAGCCAGTCTGTCAACCTGCTTGCTTCCCACCACACCAGCACGTCCTGGGTGTGGTGTGAAACAGACAGAGTTAAATAGTAACCTCTGATGATGATTTATTTCATTCATCCATTAGGTCAATCATTCTGAAGGCCGATGTTAAAGTTGTCTGATCATGTCACTTCCACTGTCTCATCTTCTCAGCAATTCTCTTCAGCTCAGTAGAAGGTTCTGCCCCAACATCCAGGCATGTTGGTGTTATAGTCTTTCTTAGGACAGCTTCTTGTTCTCTTGCTGTGTATCTTGCCCTCCAGTATCTACAGTAACAGACTACCATGTCTCATATTGTGACAAAGCCTAGGTAACCTTTCCTTTTGTATGTTTGTATGTTTTACATGTAGAATCAAAATTTGTGTGTGACATTTTACTTATGGAATTAAAATTAACTTCTGCAAATTGCTCTTCTTCATTTGTTTCCATATGTTTGAATTTTAGTTTAATTTTTTTTTCATACGTATTGTATAATTCTGCACATTTGTTTAGTATTAGAATATAGTGATCAAAGGTTTTTGCTATTCCTTGTGTTATTTTTAAAAACTAATATTTCTTTCTGTATCTCAAAATGTTAACTTGCATACATGAAATTTATGTTTGGCTAAATGTAATTTACGAATGCAAGCTCAGAAATGAAAATCTGCCCCATGAGAGCCAAAATACTCACTAGACTGAATAAGTATAGCGGCAAAGGCAGGAAGAATTCCTGAAAAATTAAAAACTTAGAAAAATGATGGATGATAGAAAGCCGCTTATGAGAAAACAGAGCTATCACCATACAAGCAGTAATGTTAAAAAACAAAAGTAAAGACCCTTTTCCACACAATGAGACATATTAATACTAGGCATATGAAAAGTAAAGGACCCTGTTTACATGCCAGTAAACTGCATTCTTTACTTTTATTTATCGGCATATTGGGCAAATAGTGCCAGCCCCATATTTTTGTAGACCAACTCACTCGAGGCGGGCGGGTTAGTGAAGTTAATAGTGAGCTGTGCTGATAATGTCATGAACATGGCAGAAAGCGGGACCGGCACCTGGGAGCTTCACCAGCGAAAGTGAGCGAAAGATTGGTCACCTATTCCTCCCAGCATTAAGTCTTACAGAATGGGAGAGCGCTATCACATCACAGACCCATGGCAAGAAACTGCTTCGGACCCATGGCAAGAAACTGCTTCGGAACAAACTAAAAATGGACACACGAGGGGCGGAGTGGTCAATATCATGCCTCCTACCATTAGTCCAAGAATATTCTCTGGTCCCCGGGAAGATTAACCTGGTCAACAAATGCCCGCAGAAGTCGGATGTGTCGGCCTAACGGCGCAAGAATGCAGCTCTGCTGTAAACAGGCACAACGCAATCACGTAAGAAAAAAAAATCCGGATGAACGCAGAAGAAGAAGAAGAAGATATTCTCTGGTACTTATTATAGGCAGGGTCGCCCTGGGAGTCAGGGTTATTAAAAAAAATATCTTCACCTCAACGGAAATTTGAACACATGACAACTGGGCCACCAGGCAAATGTGATGGCCACCATACATAGCTCCTTGTACAAACAGTATTAATTTCTAAGCTATAAAAGCTGCAATATTTGAAAAGAACAAGTATAACACAAAAATGTTATAAAATATATATGATGCTTCTGATCAAAGTTAGTTTATTAAATTGGTAAGATGAAACAGAAAAGAAGCACAAATACAAACTATCTGCAACACACACTATAACAAAAAGGGCATCAAAATTGGAGCCAAAGTTGTGAACTGACGATAGGAAAATAATAATAATATAATATGATATTTATTACTATTGAATCCAAAGTTTTAGGAAATGCTAGAAGAAATCTTACATGTTCCCAGTGCATGAAAGACTCCATTAGTGCTTTAATAATTATAAGTTAGCGAAGGAGTTGTACCGAAGTACTGTAAACATCATAAAACAGTGCTTCTATTAGCGCAAACACCGCTTTGTGGCACAGTGTTTCCATAGTGCATATGCAGCTAAACAGTACAGTCAGTATTCCTAAAGTTCACACAAAGCTGTATAACACTGTCTCTAACATCTTTATGTTATTAATGGACTTACCCTCTAAGCTGTTTTGATCAATCAAAGGCCCTGAAATATTATAAATAAGACATAATAAACTTCTAGTGGTGGTACATATTGGATATAAATGAAATGGGTTACAACTGCAATCAAGCTGTAGAAATGTAACAGATATAAAAATATGGAGTGTAGGGCAACTTTACAAAATAAAATTATGGACAACAGAGCATGTTTTGGCAACAAGCTTCATCCACACAAAAAAAAATTCTTCTTATTGTCATACTTATCATTTTCATGTGCCTTGCCAGCTGGCACTGGCCAAGCATACAACAAGCTTCATCAACAAACAAATATTCTTCTTATTGTCATACTTATCATTTTCATATGCCTTGCCAGCTGGCACTGGCCAAGCATACAACAAGCTTCATCAACAAACAAATATTCTTCTTATTGTCATACTTATCATTTTCATGTGCCTTGACAGCTGGCACTGGCCAAGCATACAGAGGCAGATTCCCAACCAGCCCAAAGATTGACAATTAATGAATGAATGAACCATACAGCTCACATTTTATTCTGGTGATTCTACAATGTCATTTTAGCAGATCATTTAGTGGCACCATGGCCAAGGAGTTACAAACGCAATTTGCAATCCTGCATTCGAAAACAGCTGCAGGCGATTTGGAAGCAGACAGCCTTGCTCTGATTTTCATACAATGGTGTGAGTGCCAGTCATTCAGAAAGCAATGGCAATCTACTGAATGTAAAATTGCCAAGAAAATCACAAACAGCTAATAAATGTTAGGGTTGATTGTGGCATCCTGTAAAAGGACATACAACTAATTTTCACTCAGTTACTTTGTATCATTGCCAACAAATCATAAACAGTCAACAATGTTGGAGTTGACTGCGACGTCCTGTAAAAGATATGCAACTAACTTTAGTGTTCTGAAACCACACACAAATAAATGACCTCACTGTGTTAAGGTGTGACAAACGACTTTCACCAAACAGTTACAAATGTACTCACTGTCTGTCGGCTTGTAGTCTGTGCATAGATGCTTGAGCAGGTCAGTGGTCTCTTTCGGAACGTTATTCATTAAAATCTTCCCATACTGCTTTAGATTGCTCTCAGCCTAACAAATATAATAACATAACATATTTTCTTCACACACACACACAAAATAAACCTAAATATTTTACAAAAATACATGTTTATACCTGAAAACATAAAATAACCTAATAATTTCATATTTCCCACACACTATAAATAAAAGCTGAATAAATATGGAGCTATGCAAAGAACACAGAAATAAATTTGGAAAACAAAGTGCTTAACTGAATTCTATTAATTTTCAATTAAATCTTTGATGTAACCAAACCATAATTTATTACTTTATGTATTTACCATGGAGGGGAGCAAGTCACAGCTGATTTATTGCATGGAGGGCAAAGATCGGAAATGGAATAAAGGCAAAGGAGAAAATGATTGCAGATAGGTCACACATAGAGCATGTGTGATGGCAGAAATGACCATGTGTTCACATGCATCCATTGTGGACGAACATTTACAGCATGAATAATGGTCTGACGAGTTGCCATGGGTTGTAGTTAATATGCCTTTTTTGAAGCACATTGTAACAAATTATTGTCTGTCAAGATGGCAATGTGCCAGGTAGTTAGCTATACCATGAACAAACTCACACACTCCTTCAGGAAACAAATGAAAAATTGACTAAAGAAGTTAGTCACAGGCAGTGAAGATTTTTTAGGCAGGTTATGAGGAAGGGAAACACACCAAGGTGTGGCATGCGTGGGCACCTTCACAACTAGCCCAAAGTCTGACAACTCATGAATAAATGAGGTTAAAATGAAAGAGGCTCAACTTCAAAGCACCGAGTTTGATCCCATATAGCTCGGCCTCTCTGCAGAGCAATTAAGTGTCTGCCGAAAGCATCACAGTGCACAAACTCCATAGCTCCGTGATGTATGTTTGTGTGTGTCTAGGGAAAGAGAGAGAGGCGAGAGAGAGAGAGAGATGAGAGAGAGAGAAAGAGAGAGAGATGAGATAGAGAGATGAAAGAGAGAATGTGCGTCTCCATCCCAAAAAAAAAAAAATTCAACCACAGCTCCTCAAATGGTTTGCACAAGAGTAAAGACTCAATATAACAGAGTTCTCAAAGTACAACCTTCAAAAATGTCCCAGTGTCTAAAATGACCACCAATACTAAATTTGTTATCTTCAATCAACTTAGCCTACTTGTTGCTCGTACATACTTTAACTGATGGAGATCCACAGACTTACTGCTTCAAAGTCCAGCTTCCCAATGTACTGCAGTGCTTTCTGGTAATCCTTGGTGTCTTCCAGCTGGATCTTCAAGTAGTGTTCATGCTTTTTGTGCTTCTCAGCTAGAGCCAGTGCATGTTTGCAGTATCCAGACTGGCGGCATACATTTATGGCTGTCTCCACATCAAAGTCGACCTCTCTGTTCTTGGTCTGAGCAAAGGAACCAATCATTTATCAATATAAAATATAAACAAAGTAAAAGCCAAGGACCCTATTACGTGACTTAGGCCCATTGGGTATATGGTGCTAAACCCTTATTTTTTTTATAGACCAATTGGCTCTTGGTGGGTATTGTCGTCAATATCACACTGGATGCCCCTGCATTCAAAGACATGTCCTGATACCCATTTTAGGCTAGACCGACCTGGGAGCCTAGATTAACTTTAAAAATCTGCCCCATGCTGATTTGAACCCATGACAATTGGGCCAGAAAGTGAGCATCTAACCACTATAGGACCGGTGCTCTCATAGCAAGTATAACAAGAATAAAAGTTTTTTGGTAAAATATGGGATGACACAGTTTTAATAGCAGAGTCTGAAAGTAGTTGGTGGAAAAGGTATTAACAATAAATATTAGTAAAACTGAATGCATGGTAGTTTCCAAGGACAAATTCCAAAAGTAGTAAGGGTATAAAAATGAAATAGGTAAGTCATTTTTTTATATCTAGCCTACACCGCGAGATATGATTGGAAGATGTAAAACAGAGATAAACAAAAGAACTGTCATAAGTAAAGCTTCTTTTACAAGAATAAGCAATATCATTGTACTGGCACTTTACCATCTTGGAAGATGATAGTTTGTTACATTGTTCTTAAAAAAGAAAAAGACATAACTACAACTCATGGCAGTAGCAAATGTGATTGATCAGATCAATTTGTGCAGCAAATGTTTGACCACAATGGATGCATGTGAACACATGGTCATTTTCACCATCTGATGTCTCACTCAATCACTGATGTCTCACTCAATCAGTGTGTGACCTATTTGCAATCATTTTCTCCTTTGACTTTATTCTATTCCTGATATTTTCCCTCCATGCAACGCAATCAGCGGCGACTTGTTCCCAAGGTGCAATATTACTGCCTGTATCAATCATGTCCCACGGAGGTCAGCATGGCTGAGTAGATAAGAATGCACATTCTTGAACATCCGGTGTGCTGATGCCAAGGTAAGGGGTTCAACCCCTGCACTGGACAGTTGGACTAAAATGCTGACTTGTCGTCCCTGACTTGGGGATGTAAAATACAAGTACCTCTGAAGTCAGAGTGGGTTTGCATGATGGTGAGGGAAAGCTAACCCACATGCATTGGTAATAGGGAAAGCTAACCCACATGCAAAATTTAGTCCAGTGCTACAAAAGTAGTGTATATGGACTACACGAGCGAGTGCCAAAAAACAAAAATTAAGTCTTACAATGTCATAAAAGGCAGATAAATCACAAGTACAAAAATGTGTTTATTGAAAAGTTGGGTTTGGCCTGTTCTTCTGTGTGGATGTGAATGCTGGACAATGAGTCCTTACATGGTAAAGAAACTGGAGATAGTGAAGATGTGGTTTTTGAGAAGTGTTGAGAAGACATGGTAAAGAAACTGGAGATAGTGAAGATGTGGTTTTTGAGAAGTGTTGAGAAGACATGGTAAAGAAACTGGAGATAGTGAAGATGTGGTTTTTGAGAAGTGTTGAGAGAAGAAAACCAATGTGGAGGTAATGAGATCTGCGGGAGTTACAAGGTCACTCATGAAAACCATAAGGATTCATTCATTCATTCAATAGCATGTCCTTCGCAGAACCTCGCTCCCACAACAACTTTCCGGAAAACTTCTCGATCATAAGCAAGATGTCCTGCGTCCAATACACCCATCTGGAGATCATCCGCCACATCATGCACTCATCTTTTCTTTGGCTTACCTCTTCTTTTCTTCCCAGGCATATACCCCTCCATTATTGTTCTCTCCAAAATTTTGTGACGTTTCAAGTGACCAAAATATTTCAATTTTCTTTGTTTTATTGTCTTTAATAGCCAACTTCTTGAAATATGGATGCATTTGTTCTTTTCTTTACCCAAGATATTCTTAGAACTCTATAACATTTATATTCAAAGGCATTTATGCGCTGTTCAGCTTGTTTAGTAAGTGTCCAGGTCTCACAGGCATATGTTGCAATGGGAAAGATGCATGCTCTTAAAAATCTAATTTTTGTAGTTCTGTCTGTCTCACTCCATAATTTATTCAGTTGTTTTAGTCTTTGAAGAGCAATTGATAGTCGTCGTTTAATTTCTTTCATAATGTCACCGTTCTTGGTAAACAATGACCCAAGATATTCAAAATTCTCCACCACGGAATAGGATAAATGAAAAGGATAAATGAAATATATGAGGCATATCAACAGAGACATTAACTATATGTAGGAAACTACCATGCAAGAGAGGCAGAGGAAGACAGAGAAAGATGAATGTGAAAAGCTTAAATAGTTAGGCAAGAAATAATAATTTCATTAAAAAACTCTGGATATGTGCATCTTTATCATGTTGACATGACTTACTCTGTGGAAAGCCTTTGTGATGTCATTGAAGAAAATATCTAGGTCACTGTTTACTTCATTTCTTACTTGCATATGAAAGCTGTGAGTGTTCCATTATATACGTATAGGAATTTTCCAATGATAATTGGGCATGAACATAAGACATGTATGTCCAAGGCAGAAACCATGAAGATAAATATATCACCAAGCCTATATATAACAACAAAGTAAACAGATTCCAGAGTTCAAGTCCTAGGCAGCATTTTCAAAGAAAGACTTAACAGAGAAATATAAATGTCAAAAAGGAAACAAAGTGGCATACTGCCATCATTACACACACTCGCACAACCATACTGAAGTAAAGGAACAAGTTATAAACAGCATATTTCTACCAGAACTTTACTATCACTATCAAATATCGATGTTGTCTAAATTGCAAGAGAGGAAATTAACTAAATAAAAATTAAATGCTCAGGAAAAGCTGCCAGCAACACTTGAAAAGAAAGAAAGAATTTGAATTTGTGAAGACTAGCAAATAACACAGTACTGTACTCTGCATTTATAGAGATACAAGAAATAAAGTGGTTCAGACATCTTGTGAAAATGATGTCCAATCAGCCATTCTGTGGTTGTAACTGAAGTAACTCTGGCTATAGAGTAGAGAACGACAAAGAATTAGATGACAGATTCTCATCATCATGTGTCATGCTGACAGGCGAAGGCAGTCATGGTTTGCCATCTCACACAGTCATCAGTCTTGATAAACTCTGTGCTCTCGTCCCAATTATGCCATGTGATCAAGTCATCCAGGTATTTATCTCTTTGTCTTCCCCTTGCTCTCTTCCCATCAATTTTGCCAGTTGTCACTAAGTTTTCAAGTTTATTTCTCTCATAACATGGCCAAGAAATCTGGATTGACTACATCTCATTCTACAAAAGGTATACTACACAAATACAAACTCAGTGCGACACAATCTGCTCAAGTTCAACCGTCACCCTTATGATTAACATCAAATGTGAACCAAAAACCATCATCAATATAGGGACAGATAACATTCAAAGTAGATAAAAAGATAGAAAATATAATATACAGAATAGAGAGACTGACTAAACAAACTAGAATTTCCTAGACATTTGTATTACTTACATTCAAAAGACAAATACATAAACTATTCTTTACAATCTTCAGTAAAATGCTTTAGCAAAAATTAGAAGGTTACTACTGTACCATAATAAACTCATCAAGCTTTGAAACATCCTTCAGTTTTGTGTAGCAGTTCAGGAGAAGAGTGGTGTGCTCCTCTGTGGCACACTGGCTTTTGTGCAGGGCTTGCAGATATTTTGTCAAGTTGTGTATCCGCTGAGCATCCAAGAACTGCAGAAAGTTAACACACAACAGTCACGTGCTTGCTAGACTCCAAATCCTCAAGTTTAATCTAACCCCACAAACAGAAACACAAAACCTACATTGAACATGTTTACTTCATCATAAGAAAAACAAAAATGTTTTACAAAATTGCTATCGTCATCCAGTGGCCTGACATGTGCAGAATTTCACACAGGTAACAGTCTTTCAGAATTCCTATCACAAGCCAGATGTCCTGACTCTGTTGGTGGGATGGAAAATGATTCAACTCTTTACAGGGAACAGCGGCTGAAATTGACTGAACAATTGAATGGGCAAAACGGCCGAAAGCGTCCGTGACAACTAAGCATTGTAATCACGTGATCTCGAAACTTTGCAAGACTTCCCATTGCTTACGTCTGGTGTTGTTGATAACCTGATAGCATGGGCACTATTTGCAAGCGTTTTCGTTACATTTGATCAGATTTAAAAAAAAATAGTTTTCAAGGTTTTTACGCTTTGTTTTTCAAAATGGATTTTGATGATTCTTCAAGTGATAGCGGAGATTTCGCTGGGTTCAATGTAAGTGACATTGAAGAGCACAAAGTTGACCATGAATCAGAGTAATATTAGTAATATTAGCATAAGCAGTGTAAGACTTCGGATCTTTCGTACTTTGAAGAACGTGAGCAGTTGGCAGAGTGTTTGTAAATAGTGTATAGATATGACTGACAATCACAAACAATATGTTGTATTTTGTAAATATTTGTGTTCTTGTGTGGATTACCAGCAACATTATTAGATTATTTATCCCACATGTGAGTAAAATAATCTGCATTCATTTTCCTTCATTTTGTTTTTTATTTTACAAAAATATTTTTACGAACACCTTAGATTTGATGTTTTTACTAACGTAACCCTAACCCTAAAAAATCTTGTCCGTTCAGAGTTACACAATGGAAAAACGTGTGCCCTGCAAAGGGTTAAAAGAAAGCAAGCATGCAGACCATTTATTAACAAAATTTGCTCAAGATTTTAATATTGAAGATAGATGGGAAAAAAAGTAAATTAAAAAGATCTCAAAAAGAAAAGCAGGACAGAGAGTTAAAAGAAGAAATAATGGATACCACTCTCACAAGCAAAGAATTGAGACTTGCAATAGCTAAGCTAAAATCAAGGAAATCTCCAAGCATAGATGGAATATCAGATGAGATGTTAAAAAAAACATAGAAATAGGAGCATCGAAACAACTGGAAATTTGTAATACTGGAACACTGGAATTGTGCCACAGATTTGGAGAGAGGTGATTATAGAACTAATGCCAATGACTGGGAAAGAAAATACAATGGCCTCTAGCTACAGGCCTAAAAGTTTTACAAGTTGCCTCTGTAAGACTATGGAGAATTCAGGTTAAAATGATGCCTGGAAAAATCAACATTTAGTGCCACAAATAGCCAGCTTTAGAAAATGTCACTGCACAGAAGATTAGGCCACCTGCCTCTCTCAAGAGACAGACTATACATTCTGACCATGCTGACGGACTTTTAAAAAGCGTTGACCTATCAAAGAACTGCCTTATGATGTCAAGACAGCAATGTATGCATGCAGATGATCTAGTTTTATGGTGCTCAGATGAAAATGCAACAACGACTATGATAAGGAAATAACAAGCCGCAGATTTCCTAGACAACTGGATAGATAAATGGTGTATCAAAGTTGATAAGGAAAAGTCAGCGAAAACACTTCTTTTTACTCTATTCATGAAACAGACAGCTGACAAAGTCATCATCAATGGTATACTGCACAAAATACAGCTCAGACAGGTATACTTTGTGAAAACTGAAATTCCTCAAGATGTAAACCTCTATGGAAGTCTGCACAAGAAGGCAGTGCAGTCTATGCAGGAAACTTCTTCTTCTTCTTCTGCGTTCATCCAGTTTTTTTTTTCCGGACGTGATTGCGTTGTGCCTGTTTACAGCAGAGCTGCGTTCTTGCGACGTTAGGCAGACACATCCGACTTCTGCGGGCATTTGTTGACCGGGTTAACCTTCCCGGGTATGCAGGAAACAATACTGTAGATGTAGTCTCATTCCAGGGGTACGAAAAGATGAACAAAGAAGAACAATTCCACATGGCTCTGATGTTGACTCAGTTTTTTAAGGGTGCCAGAGATTTCTCTGAGAAGGAACAGGTGTGAGAAAGGAAACTGGTCACACTGCATCATTATGCTGTGACATGGTACAAATAAAGGGGGAGGAGTATGTAAGAGGCTATGGCTTCTCCTCTGTTTAAGCAGACCAGGTTTATCTCTCGCTATTTGGATTGTCACAAAAATATGGACAGTATATTCCACTGTAATCCTTGGTTAGAGGATCAGATGTCTAGCCTTTTCGGACAAGGATAAAACGTGGAGGATCTATGTGCACGTTGAAAATGTTAAAATTCTCTCAGCATTTGGAAACTTCTTCTTCTTCTGCGTTCATCCGGAATATTTTTTGGCTGTAACTGTGTTGTGCCTGTTCACAGCAAAGCTATGATATTTGCACTTTTTGGCCGAACATCCGACTTCTGCGAGCATTTGTTGACCGGGTTAACCTGTCCGGGATTTGGAAACTGAAAAGAGCAGGCCGGATAGGCAGCTGCCCAGGTAAACATTTAAAAATGAGAAAGCTACTCACACAACAAAATATTTATAGCATACATTATCCTGGCATGCATAACATGGACCCTTTCTTGATCCATAGAGTTTATGCACTGTGATGAGATTCTCTTTGCATGATCTATGGAAGCAGACTGGAGCACTTATGTTGATATCCACGTGCAATGAAAATAATAATTACCCCACCTCCCCCCAAAATAAAAAAACCTTCCCTGGAAAAAAACCTTCACCTTAAAATAAACAAACAAAGAGGAATAAATAAAGCTACCCTGCGAATAACATATGATGCTTCCAGTTTTCCAATAGTCTTTATGTACTGATCAATGGCACTGTCGTGGTCTCCTTTGCTGTATAAATGGTCGCCATACTGCGTGAAAATGTCTATTAAACCATCCTGGTCCAGCTGCTGGCTTTTGGCTAAACTGTTAGAAATATACAATAAGACAAGACTGTTATTTGACAATCTAGAAGTATACAATAAGACAAGACTGTTATTTGACAATCTAGAAATATACAATAAGACAAGACTGTTATTTGACAATCTAGAAATATACAATAAGACAAGACTGTTATTTGACAATCTAGAAATATACAATAAGACAAGACTGTTATTTGACAATCTAGAAATATACAATAAGACAAGACTGTTATTTGACAATCTAGAAATATACAATAAGACAAGACTGTTATTTGACAATCTAGAAATATACAATAAGACAAGACTGTTATTTGACAATCTAGAAGTATACAATAAGACAAGACTGTTATTTGACAATCTAGAAATATACAATAAGACAAGACTGTTATTTGACAATCTAGAAGTATACAATAAGACAAGACTGTTATTTGACAATCTAGAAATATACAATAAGACAAGACTGTTATTTGACAATCTAGAAATATACAATAAGACAAGACTGTTATTTGACAATCTAGAAATATACAATAAGACAAGACTGTTATTTGACAATCTAGAAATATACAATAAGACAAGACTGTTATTTGACAATCTAGAAATATACAATAAGACAAGACTGTTATTTGACAATCTAGAAATATACAATAAGACAAGACTGTTATTTGACAATCTAGAAATATACAATAAGACAAGACTGGTATTTGACAATCTAGAAATATACAATAAGACAAGACTGTTATTTGACAATCTAGAAATATACAATAAGACAAGACTGTTATTTGACAATCTAGAAATATACAATAAGACAAGACTGTTATTTGACAATCTAGAAATATACAATAAGACAAGACTGTTATTTGACAATCTAGAAATATACAATAAGACAAGACTGTTATTTGACAATCTAGAAATATACAATAAGACAAGACTGGTATTTGACAATCTAGAAATATACAATAAGACAAGACTGGTATTTGACAATCTAGAAATATACAATAAGACAAGACTGGTATTTGACAATCTAGAAATATACAATAAGACAAGACTGGTATTTGACAATCTAGAAATATACAATAAGACAAGACTGGTATTTGACAATCTAGAAATATACAATAAGACAAGACTGTTATTTGACAATCTAGAAGTATACAATAAGACAAGACTGGTATTTGACAATCTAGAAATATACAATAAGACAAGACTGTTATTTGACAATCTAGAAATATACAATAAGACAAGACTGGTATTTGACAATCTAGAAATATACAATAAGACAAGACTGTTATTTGACAATCTAGAAATATACAATAAGACAAGACTGTTATTTGACAATCTAGAAATATACAATAAGACAAGACTGTTATTTGACAATCTAGAAATATACAATAAGACAAGACTGGTATTTGACAATCTTGAAATATACAATAAGACAAGACTGTTATTTGACAATCTAGAAATATACAATAAGACAAGACTGTTATTTGACAATCTAGAAATATACAATAAGACAAGACTGTTATTTGACAATCTAGAAATATACAATAAGACAAGACTGTTATTTGACAATCTAGAAATATACAATAAGACAAGACTGTTATTTGACAATCTAGAAATATACAATAAGACAAGACTGTTATTTGACAATCTAGAAATATACAATAAGACAAGACTGTTATTTGACAATCTAGAAATATACAATAAGACAAGACTGTTATTTGACAATCTAGAAATATACAAAAGACAAGACTGTTATTTGACAATCTAGAAATATACAATAAGACAAGACTGTTATTTGACAATTTAGAAATATACAATAAGACAAGACTGGTATTTGACAATCTTGAAATATACAATAAGACAAGACTGTTATTTGACAATCTAGAAATATACAATAAGACAAGACTGTTATTTGACAATCTAGAAATATACAATAAGACAAGACTGTTATTTGACAATCTAGAAATATACAATAAGACAAGACTGTTATTTGACAATCTAGAAATATACAATAAGACAAGACTGTTATTTGACAATCTAGAAATATACAATAAGACAAGACTGTTATTTGACAATCTAGAAATATACAATAAGACAAGACTGTTATTTGACAATCTAGAAATATACAATAAGACAAGACTGTTATTTGACAATCTAGAAATATACAAAAGACAAGACTGTTATTTGACAATCTAGAAATATACAATAAGACAAGACTGTTATTTGACAATCTAGAAATATACAATAAGACAAGACTGTTATTTGACAATCTAGAAATATACAATAAGACAAGACTGTTATTTGACAATCTAGAAATATACAATAAGACAAGACTGTTATTTGACAATCTAGAAATATACAATAAGACAAGACTGTTATTTGACAATCTAGAAATATACAATAAGACAAGACTGTTATTTGACAATCTAGAAATATACAATAAGACAAGACTGTTATTTGACAATCTAGAAATATACAATAAGACAAGACTGTTATTTGACAATCTAGAAATATACAATAAGACAAGACTGTTATTTGACAATCTAGAAATATACAATAAGACAAGACTGTTATTTGACAATCTAGAAATATACAATAAGACAAGACTGTTATTTGACAATCTAGAAATATACAATAAGACAAGACTGGTATTTGACAATCTTGAAATATACAATAAGACAAGACTGTTATTTGACAATCTAGAAATATACAATAAGACAAGACTGTTATTTGACAATCTAGAAATATACAATAAGACAAGACTGTTATTTGACAATCTAGAAATATACAATAAGACAAGACTTTATTTGACAATCTAGAAATATACAATAAGACAAGACTGTTATTTGACAATCTAGAAATATACAATAAGACAAGACTGTTATTTGACAATCTAGAAATATACAATAAGACAAGACTGTTATTTGACAATCTAGAAATATACAATAAGACAAGACTGTTATTTGACAATCTAGAAATATACAATAAGACAAGACTGTTATTTGACAATCTAGAAATATACAATAAGACAAGACTGTTATTTGACAATCTAGAAATATACAATAAGACAAGACTGTTATTTGACAATCTAGAAATATACAATAAGACAAGACTGTTATTTGACAATCTAGAAATATACAATAAGACAAGACTGTTATTTGACAATCTAGAAATATACAATAAGACAAGACTGTTATTTGACAATCTAGAAATATACAATAAGACAAGACTGTTATTTGACAATCTAGAAATATACAATAAGACAAGACTGTTATTTGACAATCTAGAAATAT
Organism: Cepaea hortensis; assembly: GCA_963921405.1. Lineage (NCBI taxonomy): Eukaryota > Metazoa > Mollusca > Gastropoda > Stylommatophora > Helicidae > Cepaea > Cepaea hortensis. Next base: position 138,139,697 of record OY992878.1, read on the forward strand.
ACAATAAGACAAGACTGTTATTTGACAATCTAGAAATATACAATAAGACAAGACTGTTATTTGACAATCTAGAAATATACAATAAGACAAGACTGTTATTTGACAATCTAGAAATATACAATAAGACAAGACTGTTATTTGACAATCTAGAAATATACAATAAGACAAGACTGTTATTTGACAATCTAGAAATATACAATAAGACAAGACTGTTATTTGACAATCTAGAAGTATACAATAAGACAAGACTGTTATTTGACAATCTAGAAGTATACAATAAGACAAGACTGTTATTTGACAATCTAGAAATATACAAGAAGACAAGACTGTTATTTGACAATCTAGAAATATACAATAAGACAAGACTGTTATTTGACAATCTAGAAATATACAATAAGACAAGACTGTTATTTGACAATCTAGAAATATACAATAAGACAAGACTGTTATTTGACAATCTAGAAATATACAATAAGACAAGACTGTTATTTGACAATCTAGAAATATACAATAAGACAGACTGGTATTTGACAATCTAGAAATATACAATAAGACAAGACTGGTATTTGACAATCTAGAAATATACAATAAGACAAGACTGGTATTTGACAATCTAGAAATATACAATAAGACAAGACTGTTATTTGACAATCTAGAAATATACAATAAGACAAGACCGTTATTTGACAATCTAGAAATATACAATAAGACAGACTGGTATTTGACAATCTAGAAATATACAATAAGACAAGACTGGTATTTGACAATCTAGAAATAAACAATAAGACAGACTGGTATTTGACAATCTAGAAATATACAATAAGACAAGACTGTTATTTGACAATCTAGAAATATACAATAAGACAAGACTGGTATTTGACAATCTAGAAATATACAATAAGACAGACTGGTATTTGACAATCTAGAAATATACAATAAGACAAGACTGGTATTTGACAATCTAGAAATATACAATAAGACAGACTGGTATTTGACAATCTAGAAATATACAATAAGACAAGACTGTTATTTGACAATCATAATCTCTGCTAGCTAAAGCTGTTTAAGCTAAACAGTAAAGAATCCTGTTACATGCCTTAAGATGTCCTGGATACATGGTGCTAGACCCATATATCACCTGGTGGGTGATGTGGTCAGTATCACAGCCTTGGTTTCCCTAATACATTGCCTAATACCCATTTTAGGCTGGGTTGAGTTGGACGTCCAGGTCAAGTAAAAAAAAAAAATATACCCTGGTGTGAATTCAGATCCACGACCATTAGACGAGCATCTACACTACTGCACCCCCTGAAAGATGTTGGCTTTTATATATTTTTTTGTTTCACATATCCTTTACAGGACATCGCAGTCAACACCAGTATTTTTCAGCTGCTGTTGATGTCTTAGCAAGATTACGCTCAGTAGTGCCATTGCTTTCTGAGCGACTGGCTCACATACCCCCGTAAGTAACCAACGCGATGCGATCCACTACCGAATCTTGCGCAGAAGCGTTACCTACATGAATATATGGGATTATGGAGAAAGTCGTTAACCCTCTTGCGAGGAAGACCAGCGGCTTTTATATGAACTGTTATAACATAAATGTTATTTCAATTGCTTCAATGTTGCAGGCTTGTATTTTTAAAAGTGTTTCTAAGTAAGTTTACTTATATAGGGTGTATTTTTAATGAATGTGGGGTTTTTGAAAATATTGCCGTTCCAAGTTTTGTATTCACCCTCTGTGGAGTTCATGCAACATAAAAGGTAAATACAAAACTTGGAATGGAAATATTTTCAAAAACCCCAGTCATTAAAAATACACCCTGTATTATAATAACTTATAACAGTTCAAGAAGGTTTTAGGTTTTGCAGCAGTTACCAAAGTGGGAAATAATTACCATAAAAAACTTGAGTACCTGGCTTTCATTGAGGCTAAAAACACAGCGAAAGTGACCGCTGGAGAAGCCAGGTTTCTTTAGCATGCTCTGACCAAATATGAAAAGTTAGAAAACACATTATTCGATGGCTGGGATTCACAAGAAAGAGCCCATCATGCTCTGCAAGTGTTTAGAAGTTTTCATATTCGACAGTTTGGGAGTGAATGAATTAATCAGGATGACATTCTAGACTGACAATGGAGGTATAGACAGTCAGTGCAGTGTCCTGCTGGCTGGGGGACAAACAGCACACACTTATGATTTTACCAAACTCACAGAGCATGCAGAGAAGATTCAAGACTGGCATGCTCCATGCAGAGTGGCATATTTCAATTAAAAAATCAAAGATATGGAGCATTCATTAGATCTTCCGCCTAGGACATGCTGTTGCATTGGGAAATGAGCAGGTGGACAGATTAGTTGTGCCTGCAACAATGGGTAGGGTGTTGGTGCACGATAAGGCAGATGAGATCAAGGTCTTTGGGCATGTAATAGTGTGGAAAAACAGATAAATCATCATGGCCCAGAGAGAATGGTGCGGCAGGGAGAAACTAGAAAATCTTGCTGACAATCAGTACTCTGAAGAAAGGCCAGATGGACATATAATCAGATTCAGCTGGTTCCATTACTATTGGGACTCTTTACTGGTTGTTGAAGATGGGAATGTCTTGAGTGCTGATATATCAGCTCTTAACTCAACTCAATCAGTGTGATATTAACAGCAAGAACTCTTGCCACTGTAATCTAAGACACACAAAATAGGTCATGCTCTACTGATCACATTTACTATAAACATCAACCTCTACAGACTGGGTACGTGAAAGACTGCAAACCTGATGGCCAATGCATAATTGTTTTTCTTAAACAGCATTTCCAACTTGCTTTGAGTGTCCTTTTCTTGCAACTGGTACAGCTGTGAACACAATTATTCATAAAAACACCTACTCAAAAAGATAAATATTACATTTCATGGTATAAAGTGCATTAATAACAATAATAAAATTAATTTATAATCTGTTATTTTATTAAGTTTTTTTTTCTAGGTCACTAGTTACAATGGGTTTTCCAAATTTATGAATAAACAATCTCTTTTCATGTAGTGATAAAAAGAAAATAATCTCCTTCTTTAATCATTTCATAATGTTATGTCATTCATTTTTCTTTTTTGCATAAACACCCATTTGTTTGTATAGACCAATCAGCACTCGGTGGGTGACATGGGCAGTATCCCCCAGCCACCTTTACTTCCCAAGTCATTTCCTGGTACCCATCCATATCAGCCTTGCTCAAAGATTGCACCACAGAAGACTAGCTAATTGTTGTGAAGTTTGTTTTTGGGTGAGTATGTTCAAAAGGAAATGCCTGTCTATGACAGCAAGTGTTTGTTATGATAAGCTATACACAGCAGATCTGTTGATGATAAAGAAGTTGAATGTGAGGTGTGAATGTGTTTAAAACAGCAGCCCAAAGACTTCTATGGTGAAGATATTGGAGGACTGATAAAACAATAAGATAAATGCATCAATGTTCACAGAGATTATTTTTAAAAATAAGGATGGATTAAGTACAATAAGAAATGATTTTCAAGTTTGCATCTTATATAGTTTTTTTTCACATACTACTTTGTGGCTTAACTGAATTACTCTCGTACACCCATCTGCAAAAAACACTAAAAATGCACCAGTACATACTCTTAGAGAGGGTAGTTGAAATGGCATCATATTTTTTATACAGATCACCCCAAAGAATTCAATAAACTAAATTGCAGAGAAATAACTATTTGAAAATATTCAGACAGAGATGGAAAAGATATGAGCAATATAAGTAACATCTAGTGGAGACAGATACTTTATTAAAAAGATGTGGTAAAATCAAATATTTCTGTGTACAGTGAGAATTTCATGAGATCCATAAGAAATAAACCTGAAGTGAAAATTAACAAACAAAATATAAACAATTCATTACATTAATGTGTAGTTAAGTATGGCTACCACTTGAATATATACATTACCTTTCTGTCTCCGGTGAATATAAAAATGGAGCCTGACTCACACATGACATCAATAACTTCTGGGTAAGGGGCAGAATAAGCAATGAACTTATTCTGAATGTCGTAGACAGTCACAGTGTTCATCTCCATGCCGTGAGGACCCCTGTCGATTGATGTACATTAAAATACTGACAAATAAATAACTCATTCTGCACGTTAAAATACTGACAAATAAATAACTCATTTTGTGATTATACATGGAACATATAAGACATGCAAGTTTCTGTTGATTTTGATACATGAAAATACTGGTAAACAAATAATAAATCATTGTTATTATGAAAGAAAAATACAAAACATGAGTCTCTGTTGATTCTTATACATGAAAATACTGACAAACAAAGTATTCATTATGTTAATTCAGGGAATCAAGATGATTCACATGCACAAACACACTGACAAACTATATATATAATTGTCTGACTGTCCTGTTCACATTAATGTGATCACATGAATCAATATCTCATAGTATATTATGTGACTATGCACACAACACGAGACATATAGGTTTATTAATGAAAATACTAGATGGCAAGAGAAAAGGAGGATGTCTTAAGAAAAATATATCACATGAGCATGATAAAGAGAAAAATATTTTAGAAATGCACACTTATCAGGTCTTGTCATTCTATACATCAAATTGGGACTCCTATTTCATGCAACATATCTATCATGAAGAAACACAATGCAGTAACAATATGGTAATCGAGAAGGACCCTTCTCCATGTCCTGAGGAGACTTGGGTATATGGTACTAATCCCATATGTGTATAGACTAATAAGCACTTGATGGGTTTTGTGATCGATATGTTATCAGCCACCTTTACTTCGCTGAATATTTCCTGGTAAAAGAATAAGCCTTCAGGCTTATGGCAAATAATGTAATGCTACAATAACAAACAAAAAACTATTCAGCAAAAGAAGGAAAATGACACAGAAGAAAGAATAATAAAAGAGGGACAGATATAAAAATATAAAAATTGTGCATGCTATTTAACGACTATCCCAGCTTACAGAACTGATGCTCTGGGCAATGCTTTGTTCTCCTTGCCAACAATGATCAGATAACCCCTGAACCAATGAAGCTGAAGTTTAGTCCCTTCAAAAGCTAAGCACGGGCCACGTCCATCTGGCTGGTAGAAGTACACGGCCTAGGGGAATACACATGCAAGTCATTTGTCAGTAAAGTCAAGGACCCTTGTGCGTGACGTAAGAAACATTGGGTATATGGTGCTGGATCCATATTTGTATAGACCACAGGTGTCAAACTCAAGGCCCGCAGGCCACATCCGCCCGCCGTACAATCATATCAGGCCCGAGAGGTCTCAACTGACGTACAAATATATTCGGCCAAAGGGAGAATTTAAGGCAAAAATATTTGTTTTAGGTCACAATATAAAGTGCAACTCAAATTCCCTAATTAGCAGTCTTCCAAATGATACCTGAGAGCATTCTCGCTTCGATCAGAATAAGTGAAAATAAAAGTTGTGTAATGAGTTTGTGTTAGTCGTTATAACTACCTAGCAATGATAAGATGCTCGTTTTGGATTGGCGCATAAAAAATGAAAGTAGTGTAATGCCCAGATATTACATCACCTTTTCCGGTCAACTTTATCAGAGCCAAAGGTTTAAATCATTGCCAATTTCAGTCTTTTTTGCAGGAAATAGAGTCGGCGTTCGGCCACATGCCTTATCATACAGAGGTGTGGTGGCTAAGTAAGGGAAAAGTTCTCAGTAGATTTTTCCAGCTGATCGAGGAAATCTGTCAATTCATGGACAGTAAAGGAAAAGATTCCACAGTTTTTCGTGATAAAACGTGGAAATGTGAGTTGGCGTTTCTGTCTGATATAATCACTCATCTCAGCGACTTGAACCTGCAGATCCAGGGACGGGATCACATTATCACTGATATGCATGATGCAGTGAAGGCATTTCAAGTGAAGTTGCGCTTATTCCCGAAGAGATGCCCCAGTTCGTCTATATGCGGCTCGAACTGTGAGCATGTTTGATAGCACATATCTGTGCGAGCAGCTGTTTTCTGTGATGAAGATTAACAAAACATCACACATGAGTCGTCTCACTGATGAACACTTGCAGTCCATCATGAGAATCTCAATGACACAAAACATTACTCCCAACATAAACAAACTTGTAGCCAAGAAAAGATGCCAAACATCGTGCTCTGACAAATTGACATAAGAGTGAAAATGTGTATACCAATGTTTTATTATCAAAACGTTTTTCTGTTTTAATTTATATTAATATTTAAAAAAGGTTTAATTTTCGGCTTATTGAATGTTTATCCTGTCCGGTCCGCAACCTTACATGTGATTTGAGTTTTGGCCCGCTGGGCGATTGAGTTTGACACCCCTGGTATAGACTAACTGGCATTCAGTGGGTCATGTGGTCAGTGGCATGCAGGCTACCTTTACTTTCCAAGACATAGGTCAGTTTAAAAAATGTGAATCTTAAAGTTGCTTAAAAGTTGCTTAAAAATCTACAGGGTCAACTTCATTGCACCAGGTTTTATCCCACATGACTCAGTCTCTTTCCGCAGCGTGAGCTGCCGAAAGCATCTCACAAACTCCTTAGCTCCAGCGATGACCCCCAGGAGTCTAAAAAAAAATGCACTCGTAAACCAAAGGACGCTGTCCGAAATCGAACCCACAAGCTTCGGAGCCCGAGACAGACAGCTTGACCACTTCGCCACAGGGAGTCCTCAAAAAAAAAAAAATTTGAATCTACCCCAATACACCTGAACCCATAACCACTGGGCTGGCAGGTGAGCATCAAGCCACTACGATACTGCAGCTGCCAAGAGAAAATATTGCAACCTTTAATGGGAACAATAACTGCTGTTTCTTCTTTGTAACTAATAATCTGCCAAGAAGTATCATGGGTGAAAACTGTAAGGGGCTAATTTCTTGTTTAAATATATGTATCTCAGCCTGGTATATTGTCCTGTTCTTTGGCATCTTCACACTCTGAATTTAAGAAAGTCCTCATAAATATATAATCAAATTAAGAGTAATGATATGCTGCATTAATTCTTCATTACTTATGGGGCAGAAAAATGGTTAGTAAATAAACAATCATCATCTTGTATCAGGTACTTTGCAGTTCATCTCTCTCACATCTGCCTGTAGGAAAGACTCAATCTTTCACCAGTTTCCCTGCCTGTATGTATGACCTCATCTTAGAGCTGCAGAACTGAGGGTGCCACTCACTGCAGTCAACCTTCAATGCAGAGATGGCACTTGATGATCATGATGATGATGATGACTGGTATTTCATTTGGTTAAACATTCTCCAAGAAACGTTGGAATTGTCGTCTTTTTCTGCTATCCCATCACTTCATCTCTCTGTTGTAACGGTGTCACAATGGATACATAAGCAAACGATCTTCCACTATAGCCTCACCTTCAGCAAGACATACAAGCATGGCCATATCATAGTCTGTCTAGTCTTTCATGCTGCCAATCTAGGACTTATTTTGTTCATATTTTGCAGCATGCCTACTAATTCTCCACAGAAGATCAATTTTGTATTGGATGAGGAATCATAGTTTAGACAAACCATGCAAGCCTTTTAGTTTTGTTGTTGTCGAGTGATTCTTGTTATTCTGCATATGCATTTATTTCATTTCTGTTCTATAATTCAGAAGCCTGGATCTTTCTCTCAATATCATAATAAAGTGAGTTAATTTGCACTGTTTCGATAAGCATCAGGTACTGACAGTCATAATAAATTCACAAAAAGAAAAAGTTGAAACAGATAAATTAGGAACTACGTTTTAGGTTTGCCGAATTTTACCTGAGTTTTTTTGCGGTAACTTTCGGTTTCTTGTTTTTGCGTCTCCAACTTAAGGATATTTAGAGTACTCGTGCGTGACGTTAAATTTCCCGATTATTTCAAGATCGCATTAAAACAGAAACCGATTACCAAGTATTATAGTTCCCTCCATTGTGTACGAATAAATACATCTTGGTTTCTCAAATTTTTCTTCTTACAGAGATAAAGAGACTATCTTTTTTAGACGTAAGTTGACTCTTAAATTTTGTTTTATATAGATGTTGCAAATTGATTTAGTTTGAATAATTCAATTGAGCATCCATTTTTATGCGTACTATGTAATTTTCGACTATTTAAGTCGGAGGGGACATCCCAAACTGAAATCATTAAGATTGCATGCTATGATGCCATAATGCGATATTTCAATGGCTGGAAAATAGCGGTTTTCCATGTTATAATACAGAGATGATCATTTAATATTCTTATGGATTATTCAGAGCGACAAAATGATAATAATTGCAATTTTGCATTCAACATCCGTTCTAGTATTTATGTGTAATTTTTCACAACTCTACACGGTCGGGGTCAATTATTTTTGGGTAACTTTGTAAGGCGAATTATCTGGTTAAAATGGATCTCAGCCTCATGTTGACAAGACCGTGCTTGCAGTAGCGTGTGCGATCTGACGTCCTCACAGCATGACGTGGAGATGTATATATCTGTGTGTACATGTGTATATATATAAAGTGGGAGTAGTTATCTGTCCTTGAGTTAGACAGCGGTAGTGTTAATCTCCCTTGGCGTCAGTGTAACCAACAGTTGTGTATGTAGGTAGGTCACACTTTGTGAAAGGGTCAAAATCATTTTTTTTCTATTTGTTTATATTAAATGATAAACTGACACACAAACATTAATATCTCGGCTTAGAAATGACCTACAGACTTGAATAAGGTACCGCTGGATTTGTTTTTTCAAGAGATATCCAATTATGCAGTTTATATAATTAAAAAGCAATTCAGAAAATTTTACTAAAGTGGCTAGATAAATTTAAACAAAGAGGGAGAGAGGTAAATTATGAAAAACTAAAGCTGGGAACTGAAACGGCTACTCACATCTTGCCGTCCAATGACCAACTGGTTGTCCTGGCTGGCATCACTCATAACGATACATCCAGGAATTGATCCTGCACTCTCTAACAGAGTCTGTAATTGTGAATATCATCATTACATCAGCAAACTGCATACAGAAATAACATAATTGTAAGTTAGTTCCAAAAGCCTTTCTTTGTCTTTCATAATGAAACAAAGGCACCTAACAGTTTTATTTACTCTATCAGTGGCAGGATTTGATTTTTCCCAAGGCTAATACAGTTCTTGGGTTATATGCCTTAAGGAGCCACAAAAGAGGGTTCGGGTGAGACTGACTACTTCTCCCAGTAGAAAACTAGCCGCAAAATCTGACCAATCATAAATGAGTCTACAAAGGTCTTGGCATGAGTTGGTAGTAGGCCCATGCCCCACAGGGAGATGAAAGACAACAGAAGAAGAAGGAAGAACAAGATGGCTCTGTGGTCCACCCAGTTTCATAAAATGGGTACAACCCAGAGTTATGGGGAGCAGCCATGGCTGGCATATTTCTACCATATTACATCACATACAGGCCCAAAATGATATCTCTAACATGTCTTAAGGTATGTAAATAGGCTTCACTCCTACCCAACATATCTCTAACATGTCTTAAGGTATGTAAATAGGTTTCACTCCTACCCAACATATCTCTAACATGTCTTAAGGTATGTAAATAGGTTTCACTCCTACCCAACATATCTCTAACATGTCTTAAGGTATGTAAATAGGTTTCACTCCTACCCAACATATCTCTAACATGTCTTAAGGTATGTAAATAGGTTTCACTCCTACCCAACATATCTCTAACATGTCTTAAGGTATGTAAATAGGTTTCACTCCTACCCAACATATCTCTAACATGTCTTAAGGTATGTAAATAGGTTTCACTCCTACCCAACATATCTCTAATATGTCTTAAGGTATGTAAATAGGTTTCACTCCTACCCAACATATCTCTAACATGTCTTATGGTATGTAAATAGGTTTCACTTACTTAACAGTACAGTTATGGGTTTAATTTAGCCTTGTGCGAGAGGTTTTCTTCAGGAAAGAAAGATATGAGGAAAGGAGTTGGTCACTCAATTCACTATGCTGTGATGTAACATATGTGAAGGTCCAACATGTCACACTCTTACTGCAGTATCTGTCATGGGATTAATTCATTCAGTACCATATCCTTAGCAGAACCTCGCTCCCATAACAACCTTCCGGAAAACCTCTCGATCATAAGCAAGATGTCCCTCTTCTGATACACCCATCTTGAGACCATCCGCCACATCCTGCATCCATCTTCTCTTTGACCTTCCTCTTGCTCTCTTCCCAGGCATATACCCCTCCATTATTGTTCTCTCCAAACTTTCGTGACATTTCAAGTGACCAAAATATTTCAATTTTCTTTGTTTTATCAACTTTAATAGCCAACCTTCTTCAATATTCAGCTCTTGAAGTATGGATGCATGTTCTTTTCTTTATCCAATATATTCTTAGAACAGGTCTACAACATTTATATTCAAAGGTATTTATGCACTGTTCAGCTTGTTTAGTAAGTGTCCAGGTCTCACAGGCATATGTTGCAATGGGAAAGATGCATGCTCTTAAAAATCTAATTTGTGTAGTTCTATCTGTCCCACTCCACAATTTATTCAGTTGTTTTAGTCTTTGAATAGCAATAGACATTCATTTTTTAATTTCTTTCATTGTGTCACCATTGTTGGTAATCAATGCCCCAAGATATTTGAAATTTTCCACCACCCCCAATTTTCCTCATTAACATATAATATATGAGATTACCTTCTGCAAATACATCATCTAGATTTGTTGAACTAAGATCAATGAGACATCACAAGGTTTAACATCAGACTTTTACAGTTAACAGTACATAGTCTATCACTCCACCATGTCCTCATAATTTAATTATCTTCTTCTTCTTCTTCTTCAGCGTTCCGAGCCATTGAGGTTCTTTGCTGCAAATACAATCCGTCTCCATTCGTCTCTCTGGTGGACCTTCTCTTGCCAGTCGTTGATTCCAAGTGCTTGTAGGTCTGTACATGTATTATCTCTCCACCGCCTTCTTGGTCTACCTCGGGGTCTACGGTCATTTATTTCCTGAGTGTAAGCGAGTTTTGTTTCCCTATTATCTTCCATTCTTTCTATATGCCCCAGCCATTGTAGTCTATTAGCCTTCATGATACCAGTGATTAGCGGGGACTTAAACAGATCATAAATGTCTTTGTTACTTCTTCTTTTCCACTCTCCACTTTGTGTATCCCTAATGGGTCCAAAGATGCGTCTTAAAATTTTGTTCTCAAAGGTTTGTAACAAGGCTAAATTAAATTTAATTATAAAAACCAAAATTCACAATATACTAGAAGTACTACAAACAGACTTGCACAATATTAAAAAGACTAGAACATAATTCAAAAAGATCAGAGTGCTTGAAGAAACTAGCTTAAAGCCTAAGCTACATTGAGAGCTACAAGACAAGAGAAGAATATGAACCAGAGGATCTGGCCAACACTCGAAACTCCGAGCAAAGATCAGATGGGCATATAATCAGACTGCTACTGGTACCATTAATACTGGACTCTTTGCTGGCTGTTGAAGATGAAGATGATGAAAATATCTCTTGTGTAACAGATAGCTATCGGTTAAAGTATCAAGTTTGTGATGGTAGTCTCTTTATAGAGACAATGGCTATGGTTACTGACCAGTACGATAACGGCCAAGAAGGAAAGCAATAACTATTTTCTTTACAGATACCTAGTCAAAAATGATTTGACATCTCAGAAAATATCTATAAATCTGTAAATGGACCCTCCCAAGGAGCAGTCTGTTAGGGAAGGTCATAAGGAAATGCAGCAAGAAAAAGTGTTGGAATACTATATAAAACCTATACTCTTGCATGCATATGAAACATGGATATTTAGCAGACAAGCTTACAGGCATCTAATGGCATTGGAAATGTGGTTTCTGGGGAAATTGCAAAGAATATCATGGCAAACAGAAAAACAAATGAGACAGTCCTTTAAGAATCAAAATAAAACAGTAAACTGATTAGAGAAATTAGCACGTTATGAGGATAAATAAAATTAGTGACAACTAGCAAACTTCATGGGAAAAGAGCCAGGGAAAGACAGAGAGATAAATACCTGGCTAGCATGACCACATGGCATAATCTGGACAAGAGCATAGAGCTGACTCTGGTGATCATATGAGATGGCAAACTATGACTGCCTAAACTTATTGGCATGACACATGATGATGATGACCGTGGTTCAACAATTCTTTTCTTCTCTATTACAATGGCTCTTATTTAACAAACAAAAAACTGATACAGACCTGTGTATCCTTGGCCGTGATGTTTATCGACAAAGTCTGATTGTCTGTGACAACAAAGAGAAACACATCCTTGCCTTGAGATTTAAAAGCTAACCCCGTGACTCGCTTGTTACCTTCAAACACCATTCGTGACTTGCTGTGCCTGAGTCAGACCATCAGAAAAAGATCTAGCTGAGTAACTATCTAACACACCTGTAGCACACTTGTATGCAGTTAATGTGTTTTAAACACGCAGTAAGTAAAGGAAGCCTTTTCACACTGTATGGCATACTAGGTGCATGATGCTAGCCTATTTTATTTTAGACCAATCAACACTTAATGGGTCATGTAGTCAATATCATGACAGCTGCCCTCCTTCTTCTTCTGCTGCCTTTTTATCTCCCAATAGAGCATGGCCCTCAACCAACTCATGCCAAGCTCTTTGTACAATTGTTCATAGCTGGTTGCAACTAAAGTTTTCCCCTGAGATGAGATAGACAGTCTCATGCTAAACCTCCTTTGTCACTCTTATGACATGCAAACTATTCTTTACCTCCCTTATGGGCTCCAGTAACACACAGGCCACTAGCTACCTTTAAGCATCACCACTCAGTGTAAACTCCACAACAGTATTTCACATGTCGAAGGGGAACCATGATGGAAGCATCAACATTCAGTGCAAGCTCCAAAATAGTATTTCATATGTTATAAGGGAACCATGATGGAAGCATCAACACTCAATATCAGCTAACCAAAATAGTATTTCAAATGTTATAAGGGAACCATGATGGAAGCATCAGCACTCAGTGTAAGCTAACCAAAGTAGCATTTCATATGTTATAAGGGAACCATAATGGAAGCATCAACAACAGTGTAAGCTAACCAAAATAGTATTTCATATGTTACAAGGGAACCATGATGGAAGCATCAGCACTCAGTGTCATCTAACCAAAATAGTTTTTCCAGAAGTAAGAGATTTACTTTGTGGTGCCCATCTTCTCTCCACATATTTTAACATATTGTGTTGTTTGTATAGTTTTGCATTTTTAAGCATTTAGTTTGGAGAGTAGTCTGTCCAATGAAAGAGGCAACGAATGAATGAACTATATTTTCAAAGGGTTAAGAATTGGGTATGAAGCCCTGTCTAACATTCTGCCCTTCTTCTCTCTATCCTTCCATACATTATTTCCATTCAAACACCTCTTATTAGGTTAATCAAACAAAAAAAATGCAACAACAGTATATGCATTATAAAAGCAGGATTAATTAATAATAATTATTAGTTAGTAATAGTTAGTTAGTTGCATATCCTTTACAGCACATCACAGTCAACACCAGCATCTTTTGCTGTTGTGATCTTTTGGCAAGTTTACGTTCAGTAGTTTACCATTGCTTTCTGAGTGACTGGAACCCATACCATTTCGTCAAAAACCAACGCAACAAGGCCTGCTGCCAAATCGCCCGCAGCTGTGTTTTGAATGTGTGTATGTGAGATTACGAGCTGCGTCCGTAACCCCTTCTCCATGGAGAAGGCAGTTGTATTACGGCTAAGGGAAATATACTGTAGAACAGGATGAAAGAATGTTTAGTATACTAGGATTTGTGTACGAGGGCATGTAGTCTGTACTGAGATAATATTCATATAACTTGCAATTGTATGTACAGGGACTGGTGATATTTTTGTTTCATTGTGAAAGAATGTTCCAGTTGAGCTGCATAATACATCAAGCTTATTTTACATAAGTCTATCCTAGGTTTGCGCATCTGCAATATGTTTACACATTTGATTTAAACAATGGCCAAAGGTAAAGTGGAGCACTTAGAGATATTTTTAAAATTATTTGTCTGTGCGCTCGCTTGCTTTGAACTCAACCATAGTCCATACACACTACTTCTAGTAGCACTGGACTGAATTTTTCATGTGGATTAGCCTTCCCTATTATCAGTGTCCCTCGCCATCAGGCGAACCCACTCCGACTTTAGAGGTACTTGTAATTTACGTCCCCAAGTCAAGGACGAGAAGTCAACATTTTAGTCCAACTGTCCAGTCTAGGAGTTGAACCCCCTACCTCAGCATCAGCACAGGGATGTTCTTATACATTCAGCCATGCTGACCTCTACTTAGAGATATGATTCTGTGAATTTGTTTGACCTCATTGAAAAGCAAGCATGTACAAGGTAGTAAAAGCTTAAGATGTTTATATAGGTCAGAACTGCCACTTTTATGTTTACTATGATGAAACTTACAGCACATTTTGTAAATTTAGTAAAGTCGCTTAGTGACTGAATTGGAACAGCCATCCCAGACTGTGGAACATTAATCAATATGTGTCTATATGTGGGAAGTTTAAAATATCTTTGTTTTTTTGTTTTCTCATCAAGGAAATATTTAATATTAGCAATTTGATAAATGTTTTTGTTATTTGTTAAATGAGTGCATTAACATGAGAATTAGAAGGTAACATTTCTATCAACTAGAAGGCCTAATTCTTTGTATTCAGTTACATTTTCTACTGGAATGTTACTAATGTGGAGCTGAAGAGTTCTCTGTGAATTTAATGTGTGTAGTTCTTGTCTGGTTCTTATTAACATAGATTTGGTTTTACTAGTGTTTATTTGCAGATGGTTACATAGCTCCATTTAACTACATTGCTTAATTATTGTTGCAAAGACAAATCCAGCATGTTACATTCCTTTTATATATCCAATGCCAGTTTTCTACCTCAGTTGTTAAGGTTGTATGGCAAGAATAATTTGGTTAAAACCCTAATTGACTTTCAACTGTCGGATCAATGTGAACAAAATGCTGTAATAATACTTTGTGAATTCTTTTCTAGTGGTTTTGATAGTGATGATAATAAGGAGATTGGTCTAAAGTTGCTCAAAAAAACATGATCCAATGAGCCAGATTTAAGATTAAATACACTTTAGCCATTTTAAAGGCTGACAGAAAGTAGGCTTTGGCAAGACAATGTTTTATAAGCTGCATCAACCCCAGAGCCTTACTTGTTTAGGAAAAATTCAGTCTTGCCACATTTTGGAATTGAATGCAAGCTCATTATGTTCATGAGACAGTGGAATTGAAAAAAAAAGCTTTTTAAGCTGAAGTCAATGCAATTGTCCCCCACTCTATTAGTCATAAATAATACACATACCTTTCTCTTGTAACGTCTCCTTTGAACAACACAACAGCACCATTTTCAAATCCTAGCGCCATGAAATTTAAATTTTCGTGAACTGCAAAGGCTGACACCTTGAAGGACAGATGTTTTACACAGAATGAAAAACATGAGTATGTTTACGGACAAACACTGCTCTCTATTTAAAACAATAACTTGTGGCCCGCCAGTTGTCATAAAGTGGCACGCAAGGCCTTGTCATTTAACAGAATATATTGTAATAATTTTTAAAATGCTCTCGAAGCGCCCAGTCTATGTGCAAAAATTTACTCTGCTCGTGGTTATGCTAAGATATTATCTAATGCACCTGTTCAGTTCTCAATGACACGTTATGAAGTTCTCATATCCCAGCCTTGTCAACCAATCAGAGTGCACAAGGCTCCATGTTGCCGCCTGTTACAACTGTTTAGCATAGTCGGTAGTGTTGTGTTGAAAATAGATTTGTTCAAATACAAATTTACTGTTAAAGCCTATAAACATAAGTCAAGAAATCTAAAATCAAACAATAGTAAAAAGCGAAAATGTGAAGGCATTGCTTGTCGTTTGGCCTTGCAAGTAGGTTACAAACTAACAGTATACCATAACAAGAACAAGCAATGATGTACGGACCAGATGGAAGCAGAGGAAGAGGCGGACCACGTAAATGATGCAGGGAATTACACCGTCCTTGGGAATATCGATACATTAAGCCCTTAAGCAAGCACTCCCTATCTGTTTATACGACACCTAAACACCGCAAGGTACAAGAGGAACATGAAGAGATGAGATGATGAGTTGCTCGTCGTAAATTCAACAAAGATTGGACGGGGAAATTTATATTTATGCCTAGTGGTAAAAAAAAGTTTGCTTAATCTGCGGATTTTGTGTTTCTGTTACAAAAACATTTAATCTGGAACGACACTCCACAACCACACAGTAAATGCTCAATATCCGATCAATTCAGTTCTCTGACCAGGCAGCTGTCATTTTTCACCAAGGCTAACGAACAGAGCAAGAGTGCTGTTGTTGCGTCGTACGAGGTCGCTCTTCTGATGTCTCGCAAAAAGAAGCCGTTCACCAATGCAGAAGAAATAATCAAGCCTTCTGTTAAATTTGCTGCTAGAATGCTTGGTCACAAAAAGTTTGAAACAAAATTCGATCAGATTCCTTTGTCTGATAGTACTATGTCCAGGCCAGATGAAGAATTGGCCAACTTCATTGTTCATCGTTAAGTAGTAGCACATATAAAAAATTGTAAATTTGTTTCATTGGCACTGGATGAATCCACTGACATTTCTGACACAGCTCAGGTCGCAGTTTTTGTTCGAGCAATAAACGATAATTTTGAAGTAATTGAAGAACTTCTAATACTTGAATCGATGCATACCAAAGGGACTGATATGTTTGAAACTGAAGTTTTGTGTAGAGAAAAACAACATAGAATGGATCAAATTAGACAGTGTATGCACCGACGGTGCTCCAGTTTTGACGGGTAAAAAGTCTGGATGTCTAGCATTATTGGAACAGTTTCTTGGCCGCACTATATTAAAATATCATTCTATCATTCACCTAGAAGCTCTGTGTGGAAAGACATTAAATCTGAAACATGTCATGGATGCTGTTCTGAGATGTGTGAACAAAATTCAAAGTAAGGCGCTGAACAGGCATGAGTTCAAACTTTTTCTATCAGACCTGAACGAGGAATACGATGAGCTACTGTTACACTGTGATATCAGATGGCTATCTAAAGGGACAGTTCTGTCACGTTTCTGGGCACTGAAAAATAGTGTCTATCTGTTTCTGTCTGAAATAAATGAATTGCCTACAGAACGGGAATATCTACTGAGCAATGACTGGCTTAATGATCTGGCACTTTTGGTGGACATCACGTCTCATTTAAACACTTTAAATGCGAGGATCCAGGAAAAAATCAAACTATTCACAAATTTTGTGATGACATTTCTTCATTTAAAATGAGACTATGACTGTTTATCGGACAACTGACTGAAGGGACTTTAGAGACGTTTCCAATGCTGTAGACGCTTGTGGTTGTAAAGAAATGTGACTTATTACAGTACAAAGTAAAAGTTGAAAGTCTTCTGGGTATCTTTCAGTCGAGATTTCAAGAGTTCACAATAGAGGAGGATAATGTTTCCCTCTTCATAATTCCGTTCGTATTTCCTGATGCCAAGCTCTGTCAAATACAGCAAAACCTTCAGCACAAAGTAATTTATTTGAAATGCAATTCTGCACTGAGATGTAAATTTCTGGAGCTGCCTGCTTCACCTTCAGCTGATCATATTATTTAATTTGGCGACTAATGCCTGTCGAACAATTTGAACACTTGCGTTCATTCGCCCAGAGATACATTTGTCATGTCGGTTCGACTTACAGATGCGAGCAGTCATTTTCCGCAATAAACGTTATAAAAAAACAAGCAACGTTACAGACTCAGCGACAGTAACCTAGCTGCGCTGATGACTTTGGGCACAAAAGATCTGTGCCCAGACATTGATAAACTGGCATCTGAACTTAAGTAACTGGTTATGAAGAACAGTTACAATTGTAAATTAATTACATTAATAGTTATTTTCGAAACTGATTTAAAATTTATTGTTAAATGAACTTTTGATTTTAACCCAAAATAATGACTGCAGTGTAGTACTTAGACTGACTGCCTTTAAAGTTTTAGAATTTTGTTGACGAAAGTTAAGAAAGGTTTGAATGATATTGCACGACTTTTATAATTTTATAACGTTGTGGCCCGCTTAACTACTGAAAATCGTAGATATGGCGCTCCGCATGAAAAGCTTGGGAACCACTGATCTAAAGCATCAATATGTGATTATAGACATCTTCATCTGCTGGCATAAAGGTCCAGTGTTGACTCCAACTAACTTTAGTTTAGCATACTGAGGCGGTATGAGTCAATTTCCTAAAAGAAGAATGTTAAAAATTCCATGGGCAGTCAAAATGAGTAGTGAAGATGTTCTGGAAGAGGCCAAGGAACAAAGGACACTCAATAGAAACACCAGCAAGGACACACTCTCTGGACATATCATCAGAAGAGAAACACAGAAGAGACAGACTGAGTATTGTAACAACCATTAAGCTTAACGGAAAAAAGAAACATGGTATGTAAAGAGAAAAGATACTGGACAGTCTTGAATCATGGCATGGGCAGATATCGAGATATGACTTTACAAACAGTTCTAGAGGGCTATGGGAAGGCATGATTGACCAAGCTGTCTGGCAAGACATGTGATGAAGATGCATACAATGAAATTAGAACTAAAATTCATCTAAAACATTACCACAAGTGGAAGAAGTGTAAACATGATGAAGTTACCAGTGTCCCGTGGTCTATTCTATCTGGACCTTCCCTTACAATATTCTTAAAAATCAATGAGTCATTTTCAGGAGACTGCCGGCCTGTTGAAAGTAAGGAATTCTGCTCTTGTTAGTGTTTCCTAATTCCATAAACGACGACAGACAGAAACTGCTGGAGACTCATTACCATTAACCTTTGCTGCAGAGATGGCACTGAATGATAATGGTACTGAAGGATTGGAGAGAGAGAGAGAGAGAGAGAGAGAGAGAGAGAGAGAGAGAGAGAGAGAGAAAGAGAGAGAGAGAGAGAGAGAGAGAGAGAGAGAGAGAGAGAGAGGTAGGTGTGCACACTTCTCTCTCTCTGTTCATAAAATTTCTCATTTATTTAATCACATAACTCAGAAGTCGGAGTGGGTTCGCCTGATGGTGAAGGACACCAGTAACAAGAAAAGCTGATCTATATGCAAAAATCAGGCCAGTGCACTATAAGTAGTAGCACGTATATGGACTACGAGTTCAAAGCTAGTGAATGCCCCCCAAATGTATTTATTCACATGTGTGGTGTAACAGATTTATGTTTGTCACACAATGCGATCACACACAAATACACACACACCTTTATCTATTTATCAACTTACTGGTGTAGGCTTATTTCCAGGGATAGCCCTGGTCAAACGTGTACAGGTTGGATTTCCTCGTTCCATCTGTCAAAGCATACATGTTACATCATGAGCAAAGTGTTTAAACTCCCCCACCCTCCAAATATAACCAACACATACATAAAACGGACATATGACCAGAAATATAACATTATTTACAGACAATAAAAGCCAATTATAAACATAATTACTCCAAGACTCTCTTTAACCCTTTACAAGGCAGAACGGCCATTTATGTCCGATACCTTAAATGGGCGGATCGCCTGAAAACGTCCGATACTATTATGCATTGTAAAAACGCGATCTCTCGGCTTTCTGACACTTCCGACGGCTACTTTCGCTTTCGCCGATAGCTTGACATCGTGGCCGCCATTTGTAAGCACTTACTATGAATTTGAACGGACTTTTACCGACTTATTTTGATAGTTTTCGGGGTTTTTATGCTGTTTTTCAAAACAGATTACGGGGATTCTTCAAGTGATAGCCGAGATTTCGCTAGGTTCAATTTAAGTGACATTGAAGTGCACGAAGTTGACTATGAATCGAGCTAGATATTGGTGATATCAGCTTAAGATCTCTCGGACTTTGAAGAAAGTGATTCTGATTCTGAAAATGTGTTTGTAAATAGTGTACAGATGACTGACAATCACAAACAATATGTTGTATTTTGTAAATATTTGTGTTCACGTGTGGATAACTGGCAACATTGGATTATTTATTTCACATGTGAGTAAACTAATCTGCATTCATTTTCCTTCATTTTGTGGTTTAATTTACAAAAATCTCTTCACTAACACCTTAGATTTGATGTTTTTACTAACATAACCCTAAATCTCATTAAACACCTGAAAAATCTTTCCTGTTCAGAGTTACAAAACAGAAAAACATGTGCCCTGTAAGGGTTAACTGACCTCCATATTGTGACTATGCCAAGATTCCAATACTTTAGAGGACACAAGCAAATTAGCATAAATACCCAACAGTAAACTATAGCCTACCTTGTCAAGATTCCAGACTTTAATTAGTGGATTGATCCCCTGTTCATCTTCCTACATATAAAGATCAAAACAAATGATAAATTACATAAAATACCAATTAAAGCAAAGCAATATTAAAAACATGATTAACTGTATTCATAAAGTGCAACGCACAAAAGAATCTTATGTAGTAAATCCTTTTCTCAGTTTGCTGTGTTATAAAATTAGAAAATAAACAATGAAAATATAATGATGCAAGACTGATAGAAGTAACTAGTATTAACAGCAATGGTGTGGCGGTGATGGTAGTAATAGCAGTAGTAGTAGTAGTAATAGTTGTAACTGTAAAAGTAATGGTATCAACAGTAGTAGCAACTACTACAGTAGTAATAGTTGCAACAGCAGCAGTAATAGTAACAGCAGCAGTAGTAGTAGTAGCAGTAGCAGTAGTAGTAGTAACAGCAAACAGCAGCAATAGTAGTAGTAGCAGCAGCAGCAGTAGTAGTAGTAATATTAGGGGGAGACATAGTTGTTATTTTAGACATGACAGTATCTGCTGATATTGCTTTTAATAACAATTTCTGTAGTTGTTGGATCGGTTGTTTTAGCAGCATTCATTGACTTTACTGTTGAAGAAGAAACTGTTATCTTGAATAGTCTCCTAGGGAGTCTCCGTGGTGAAGTGATCAAGCCGTTTGACTCGGGCTCCGAAGGTTGTGGGTTCTTCTTCTTCTTCTTCTGCGTTCATCCGGAGTTTTTTTTCCGGATGTGATTGCGTTGTGCCTGTTTACAGCAGAGCTGCGTTCTTGCGCCATTAGGCAGACACATCCGACTTCTGCGGGCATTTGTTGACTGGGGGTGGGGGGGGGGGGGGTTGTGGGTTCGATTCTGGGCTGCGTCCTTCGGTTCACGAGTTAAATATTTTGGAGACTCCTGTGGGTCGTCGTTAGAACTATGGAGTTCGTGCTTTGTGCGACACTTTCCGTGCTGCGGAAAGAGACAGAGCCAAATGGGATAAAACCCGGTGCAATGAAGTCGACCCTGTCGACTTTTAAGCAACCTTTTTTTTTATCTTGAAGAAACAAAGACAGTCACATGTATTTCTGAAACATCTGTAATTTTAACATTTAAAGAAATAAATTGGAGAGTCATGAGTGTCGATGTCTGCTCCAGACCAGGCAAATGAAGAAGAAGAAAAGAAAGGTGGTCAGTTTTTGGATTATATTTCCTAGAGACTGTGACAGGAGATATAATTTTTACCAAAAAATGTTCGCTATGGTTATAATTTATAATATGAATGAACATGTTAGGATGAGTTTAAAGGCAGCAAAGTGGTTTCTGAGTCAAACACTACAAAGACCTTGAACGGCCAGAGTAACCAACAACTACCTGGAAGAAGCTAATGTAAGTAGTACTATATACACAACTATAATAAAGAGGCAAAACATGATCTTTGGTCATATAATGAGAAGAAAGGCATTGGAGGAAACTCTGAATAGAAAGATCAACAGCAGAAAAGTCAGAAGCAGACAGAGAAATGATGCACGATGGCCTATGGTGATGGTGGAATACCGTCAACAGAATTGATCCAGAACTCTAAGTAGCAAGATCTAATGACAGACAAAAATGAACATGCTACCCTGCCAGGAACATGATGATGATGATGATTTTAAAATTTCCTTTATATCAGTGTGTAACATTTTGAGAGGAGGGAAAAAAACTAGGGAACAGCCATCATTGTTTGACTGAACAAAGAGACAGTCACGCCTAAAGGTATGCTGTCTGTTTGCAATTCAAGCAGACTAGATAAGTAATTAAAATGTGAACAGTAAGGATTTTTACAAAATAAGAAAACCTCAGGATGTTAATTCCCTCCAGATTTGTGAACAGTGGATTGGACATTTAGCTTTCTCTGACAAGGGGGCGATAAACTAGGAGGAACCATATGCCTCTAGCATACATTAAAACTTCCCCCGCAGTTGGAAATTCACCTTGAGTTAGCCTTATGCCACAGTTTTATACACATACAATTTACCTACAATATGAAAGATTCCAACTTACCCCAATTGAAATCAGCAAGTTGTGCTGTTTCATGTGAAGCAAATGGGTGACTCTAATCTCATAGGCCCTGAAAGCAGTCAGCTCCATTTGTCGATTGATAAAATAAAGATTTCCTTCGAAATCACCAACCACCAATTGGCCTCGTCCACTTGTGCAAGCAGAGACGTTGACATCCTGTCAAGCAATACGTTTCAAAATAATAGCTAAATGTTTTCTGCCACAATCAATCTCTCTCTCTCTCTCCCTCCCTCCCACCCACCCATCCTAGACCAGTTGCCGATCAAGGCTTAGGGTCTAGTCTGATCTGACATTTAATTTACTCTTTAGGTTACATTCCTTGCACAAGGGTATGGCTTGTGCCCTCCCTATTGCCTTCCTCCGCCTAAAGCCGCTGACACAATAATGGGGTGTTGGGTTTGGTGAGCCCCACCCATCATTCAGTGCTACATGAACGTAGGTAGTACCGTCTAGTGTCATATGGTAGCTCAGTCACATCTGACTAAGACCTGACTTTATTGAATTAGTCGTCATTTGACAAATAAAGTCAGGTCTTAGTCAGATAATAATACAGTTCTCATAAGAAGCACCATTGCAAATGTCCACTAATTCCAAGGAAATGAGAAGATTATTTTTACTTTATTTGTCAAATGAAGACTAATTCAATAAAGTAAAAATAATCTTCTCATTTCCTTGGAATTAGTGGACATTTGCAATGGTGCTTCTTATGAGAACTGTATTATTATCTGTAGGCCCTGCATGGTTGCATAGAGTATGAGATCTAAGGGTGTTTCATTAGGTAACAGAATAAACATTTCTGGACTGTATTTGAAATAATAATAATAGTGGCACGGCCGGCCGAGTAGCTAGAACGTCGGGTTCTCCTTCAGGAGACCCAGGTTCGAATCCTCGGTAAAAGCCTGGAGTTTTTTCTGTCCGGAGCAAAAAGAAAACTCTAACCTGCACAGTTCATGGCGACTGCACTAGCCAGGCGGCCTTAATTCCACAGGCTCAAGACCCCCCTGTCCTACAACGCAAGGTATTATAGGCAGTAAATGACAGTTGTTATTTGAAATAATGTGTTCTGCCCTTTAAAGGTATACAAAACGGTGGTGTCTAATATAAGCATTTTTCACAAGTGGCTGTTGAGTCTGTTAGTCAAAATCATAAACACAACCATTATAAGTATAGCAAAAGAAAAACAATGTTACCTTCAGCTGATCAAATACTTGGTCAGTTGCCGGATCCTTTACGGCTTCTTTGTCAAAGAAATTAAATCTTCTCCACTGATGTTTAATAAAGAAAACACATTTAATGAGAATTAAGATTGCATTCATAGAATATATTTTAAACTGTTTCACAAAAATTTACAGAATATGAGACTGAGACTCCATAAATAATTATAAGAGCTTACAACCTAAAAATGTCTTAATACAGAGTCAAAGGAAGACCAAAAGTTCACAGATGAACAACTTCAATGGTACACTAAACAAACACAGATACAACACAACCAGGCTTTCCCTTCAGCATGTTTTTTTTTTTTTTTCACCTATGCTCGCTGAAGTAATCTTCTTTCACATGATGCAAGACAATTTCCAACACTCTAATGCTCCAGGTGTTGAAACAGGAGCCTTTTCTCCCAGGTTATGTTATCTATTCCAAACATTTTCATGTCTCACCTATCTTTGAATCATAGTTGTGGATTTGTTAACATTTGCCACCTGCTCATAGAAATTGTCCTTAGAATGCATCCAGCCGGTGTGCAGTATACACAACATTGTCATGGCATTCTGTGCTGACTATGAAGTGTGTGCATAATTATTTGACCAGGGTGTGTGTGCATATCAGCATTAGTTACTCTGTTCTTTAAAGAGATGCCAAGGATAAAACGCAGATATCGTAAGTGGAAATGGTTCAGTCTTTTTTCTTGCTGAACATAAGTTGTCTAGCCCTCACTACTATATAATAAGATCGACCTAACAAGTGTAACATGAATTGGAGAACTTGGTGACAACTGGCAAGATCGAAGGGAAGAGACCAAGGGGAAGACCGAGAAGTAAATACCTGGATGGATTGGCCACATGGCATGGTCGAGACAGGAACACGGAGCTGATCCTTGACTCTGGTGATCGAATGAGATGGAGGAAACATGACCGCCCACGCTTACCGGCATGGCACATGATGGATGGATGGAACAAGTGTAACATAAAGAACAATAATCTTCTTCTTCTTCTTCTTCAGCTTTCCGAGCCATTGAGGTTCTTTGCTGCAAATACAATCCGTCTCCATTCGTCTCTCTGGTGGACCTTCTCTTGCCAGTCGTTGATTCCAAGTGCTTGTAGGTCTGTACATGTATTATCTCTCCACCGTCTTCTTGGTCTACCTCGGGGTCTACGGTCATTTATTTCCTGAGTGTAAGCGAGTTTTGTTTCCCTATTATCTTCCATTCTTTCTATATGCCCCAGCCATTGTAGTCTATTAGCCTTCATGATACCAGTGATTAGCGGGGACTTAAACAGATCATAAATGTCTTTGTTACTTCTTCTTTTCCACTCTCCACTTTGTGTATCCCTAATGGGTCCAAAGATGCATCTTAAAATTTTGTTCTCAAAGGTTTGTAACAAGGCTTCGTCTCCTTTCGTTGTACTCCAGGTTTCAGAGCCATACAGCACAACTGGTCTGATCAGTGTTTTGTATATCGTGAACAATAATGCTGAACAAATATTGTTGTTCTCTTTTTAGCCCTGATAATTTCTTCCAAATTATACAAAATATGATACAGACTGTCAGCTAAAAAAGTCCATGTTTTCATTGTCAAACTTCTTCAGTTACATAAGAAGATTAACTAGGTCTGTAACTGACAAAAACGTGGACATATAGTAGCATATTTTCTGGAGAGGTGTAGAATTTCTCACTTGTCTGACATGACCAAGT
This sequence comes from Cepaea hortensis, assembly GCA_963921405.1. Taxonomy (NCBI): domain Eukaryota; kingdom Metazoa; phylum Mollusca; class Gastropoda; order Stylommatophora; family Helicidae; genus Cepaea; species Cepaea hortensis. The sequence continues at coordinate 138,165,036 of OY992878.1, forward strand.
TTCAGTTATCAATTATCCGCACCTTGTAGATACTTTGCTGGTGCTATGGCTCAGAGGTAGTGAATACATTCCACAATTCTCCAACATACTGAGTCATGGGTTCAAGTCAGTTCCAGAAGATTTGGCAGCAGACCACCTTGTCTTGATTTCATCAATTGTCTGAGCATCTGATGTTCAGAAAGCAATGGCAAACCACTGAACGCAAAAATTGCCTAGCAAATCACCAACAGCCAACAACTGCTGGGGCTGACTGCGATGTTCTGTAAAGGATATGGAATTAGCTAACTTTGTAGTTTCTTCAAGAACTGGGCAAACAAAATAACATTTGATAGAATGAAAATGTGTATTCTTCATCCTGATTAGCATGTTATAGAGACACTTAGCAATAAACAGTCATTTAATTTGCCGCCACTGTGTGTATATTGTCATTATTACTTTGCACATCTTTAATGTCCCATCATGGATGTTTCAATGCTGCAATTTTTCTCTCTTATGTTTGACACTATATTGGTGTGGAAATGGTATAGAAGTGATTATTCGTAATAATCAATCATGTGCCATGCCGGAAAGCGTGGGCGGTCATGACTCGCCATTTCACTCGATCACCAGAGTTGTGGATCAGCTCAGTGTTCCTGTCTCGACCATGCCATGTGGCCAAGCCATCCAGGTATTTACTTCTCGGTCTTCCCCTTGGTCTGTTCCCTTCGATCTTGCCAGTTGTCACTAAGTTCTCCAGTCCATTTCTTTTCATAAAAAAAAAGAAAATTTTGTTGCGTATCCCTTACGAGACGTTGCAGTCAACACCAGCATTTTCAGTTGCTGTTGATGTACTAGGCAAGTGTTACGTTCAGTAGTTTGCCATTGCTTTCTGAACGACCGGCCCCTATTATACCTTTTTCGAAAAAACCAGCACCGCTGTGTTTCGAACCCGGGTGTACAGGCTCACAAACAGCGTTCGCAAGCCCTTAGCCACAGAGACCGGCTTCTTCTCATAACATGTCCAAAAAATTTTGATTGTCTACGTCTAATTTCTCTAATCAATTTACGGTTTTCATTTGTCTCTGGTAGTACTTGGTCATTGTTTTTTCTGCCTGTCCATGGTATTCTTTGCGTTTTCCTCAGAAACCACATTTCTGCAGCCATCAGATGTTTTTCAGCTTGACTGCTCATTGTCCAAGTTTCACATCCATACAAAAGAACAGGCTCTATGTAGCACCTCAACACTATTTTTCTCGTTTCAATCGACATCTTTTTATTGGTCAGCATGTTTTTCATCTTGCTAAAGGCTACTTTCGCCATGGCGATTCTTGTTCTAGTCTCTACAAGGCATCTCCCATCAGATGTTATGACTGTTTCGAGATAATTGTACCAATTCACTTGTTGAAGAATATTCCCATAATACTGAATAATACTGAACATTATTCGCAATTGCGGCTAGTCACGTGATGTACATTTATGTCATCAGGACAATGTGTTTGACTATATTATTAATTTTTGTGAAACTATTAATGTGTCCTCAGTAGCTTAGTGGTAAGTATCTCTGCCTGTCACACAGGAGATCGGGGTTGGATTTTCCGCCGGGGAGGCAATTTCTTTTTCTTTTTTTTTCATTTTTCAGAAATTAATTTGGTGATATAATAAAAAATATTAAACATTTTTTGTTTTGGTTGCATATCCCTTACTGAACGTTGCAGTCAACATGAGCATTTTTCAGCTGCTGTTGATGTCCTAGGCAAGATTATGCTCAGTAGTTTGCCATTGCTTTCTGAGCGACCAGCTCACATATCCTGTAAATTACCAATGCGATGAGAACCGCTACCAATTCTCGCGCAGGTTACGTTATGCACGAGAATATATGGGATTGTGGAGAAAGACGTTAACCCTATACGAACTAAAATATAGAACTGAGAAACTCGACATTTGTGAATAAAGTGTGCTCTATGGATCTGCGGAAGCTGCCGGTGGGCACATCCCCCAGGCAGCGACGGACTGGTCGACTGTAAGAATCAATGGATCCAATAGATGTCTTTGTTTAACGTGAATTTTATTTGCCAAATAAAATATTGCCCCTGAATCAGCATATCACAACTAGCATAATCACCTAATTAGGCCTTGTAAAGGATACTTTTTACAATAAATAATTTGGGACTAATATTCGGAAGAGTAAACGTCATGTGACCAGCCGCAATTGCAAATAACGCTCATTATTATTCGCAATTCAATTGCGAATAATGCCTCCCAAATGGTATTGTAATGATTCTTTCAATTTGTGTTGTTCACCTCAGTTAGTTCAGCTTTAATCAATCATTCTCTCTCTCTCGCTCTCTCTCTCTCTCCATGAATATCTTCGCTAAAATTTGACTAGAAAGCTCAGTGAGCTTAAATTTAAATGAAGACTTCAGAATACCCCCCCCCCCCCCCAAAAAAAAAAAAAGAAAAAAGAAAGAAGCTTTATTACTTTATTTCACATCTGCCGATGGATGACAGGGCGAATCACAAGCCTTGTTGTGTTAATTGAAAAAAAAAAAATTACATAGCCGATACTTATTATGTTGTTCCCACAAGTTGAAAAGTGAGCCTATATTAATTAATCGTCGCTGATGAATCGAGTTAAGTTAAGACCTGCCCTGTTGTGTTAGGTTAGTGTTGTTAAGTTCTGAAAAGGGTACGGTCCGGTACACTAACAAAACACTGCAGTATTTCTCGGTGACCTTTATTTAAATTAAAATATACAACACGCAACTTATTAATATTATTACTGGTATAGTTTTACATAACATGTTTAAAAGGTAAGTGACAAGGGCAGTGTTTTGATTTCAACAAAGCCATCTCTGGTTTGTTTTCCTTGTAAACTCCACCTACCTGTAGGAAAGCCATATTGGTATCCTTGACCTTCCCCAAACTTCCGCTCATTCATTCATTTCTGCTTGTTGGACCATTACTATCATCTTCTTATAGTCCATGTCGTGTGGCGTTGATCTTGTCTGTCCACAGCCTTCTGTCTCTTGGACTGCTAATCATTCCTGATACTGATGTTCCTCCTTCATCTTAATATCAAACTTCCCAGCATCTTCTCTCTTCGCCACGGGGGATGTTTGTATGGGTGGGCTCGGGATCTGTGAGTGGGCTGGGGGAGATGGTAGATTATGTGGGTGGGTGCGGAATTTGTGTGTGGGTAGGTGCGGGATATGTGAGTTGGCGGGGAGATGTGTGTGTGCGTGGGAGATGTGTGGCTGAGGAATGTGTGTTTGGCTGGGTGGTTGGAGGTGTGTGGGTGGAGGAGGATATGTGGGTGGGTGATTGTTGGTTGGTAATGGGACGGGTAGAGTATATGTGAGTGGGTGGGGAGATGTGTGTTGGTGGGTGTATGTGAGTGGGTGGGGATGTGTGGGTTGGGGAATGTATGTGTGCTTGGGGTGTGGGTAAATGGGATGTGTGGTGGGTGGGGAGTGTGTGTGGGTGGGGAGATGTGTAGGTGTAGAGATGTGGTGGATGGTTATCAGATGCATGTGCGTCTGAGTTGTGTGTGTGGTTGGGTGGGAAAGTTGGAGTGAATGGGGGATGTGTAGGTGGGTGATGGATGTCTCATAACATAGTAATATGCATTGTTTATGTTTACAAAATTCATTTGACAATGTTTTTTCCTATGCACTGTTGATGAAAGAAAGATGAGTGATTGGAAGGGCCGAATGTAAGACGGGCCTGCGTGTCCAATTTGCTACCCTATGAAAATAAAGTCCGTTTGTTCGTTCGTTCGTTCTCCCCCCGCCTCTCCAACTTCACCGCTGTGGCGACATACTTTAGCTTTCTGATTTCTCCTTCTCATAACAAGAATGTGGGCTGTCCTCTTCTGATGCGAATAACCAGTTCTCTTGTGAGTTAACTTCTTTCAGTATATCTTCATTACTCTTGCTATCCATCCATCGTTCGTTGCGCAGTTTCCACATAATTTCTCACTGGTCTGCTAGGAAGAGTTTTGGGACAGCGAAGATGACGTTTCTGAGACGAAAGTTTTGAATACTTTGGATGGCCAGAATAAAATTAACAGCGATTACCTGGGACAGGCTAATTAAAGAACAGTATAAGCAACTAAAAGAAAGAGTTAAACAGTGCTATCAGATCGTGCGGTAGGGATAGGGGCGCTGGATATCATCGCAAATCTGGAAAGTTCAGTGGAAGCAGTGACAGACCGAGAGAAACTAGTCTCGATGTCCAAGGTGGCGTCAGTGTGTATCACGAATAAAATTGATCCAGTGTAAACAACCGAATAACTCGAAGTATAGAACAACTTTTCAAAATGCAATTACAAATAACGGAGGAAGTTGCGTCGATGAGCCTTCATCAGCAAACAACAAGAAAACGTAGCACCGCATAAACAACAAAAATTACACTACAATGATTAAGGCACCCCCTGTAGATGGCCAGCCCATGGATCGTGCCGATGTTATTAACGTCCTTAAAGATATGGCGAGAACAGAGGACTTTGACGTCAGTGAATCCACATCGCTGTCCAGGATGAAAGACTTGGGAGTAAGAATCGGCACAGCCAGACGCGAGAAGTACATTGGAAAAACGAGGTGCCTCGTCAACCAACACAGAACTGGCACTATTAGCCAGCGGACGCTGATGCATATGCTGGGGGGAGGATCTGAGCACCCATGGACATGTCCGGAGTGCAATGAAGATACCCCAACTGATAACTGATTAAGGCAATCAATATGGAAGTAAAATTAGCAAAATGAAATAAAATGTGTTGCACCTAACTCAGAGGCTCTGAATATGAACAGATTGACTTCTGACACATATCGGGTTATACAGAGACAGAGGATAGCGAAGTCGAATGCGGCTGGTCTTATTTCTGTTGGTGTCTGTTGTATTGACTCATTGTTCTTCTATGCTGCTAACCTCTTCTGTCAATCATGTGCCATGCCGGAAAGCGTGGGCGGTCATGGCTCGCCATTTCACTCGATCACCAGAGTCGTGGATCAGCTCCGTGTTCCTGTCTCGACAATGCCATGTGGCCAAGCCATCCAGGTATTTACTTCTCGGTCTTCCCCTTGGTCTGTTTCCTTCGATCTTGCCAGTTGTCACTAAGTTCTCCAATCCATTTCTTCTCATAACATGTCCAAAAGATGTTGACTGTCTACGTCTAATTTCTCTAATCAATTTACGATTTTCATTTGTCTGCTGTAGTACTTGGTCATTGTTTTTTCTATCTGTCCATGGTATTCTTTGCATTTTCCTCAGAAACCACATTTCTGCAGCCATCAGATGTTTTTCAGCTTGACTGCTCATTGTCCAAGTTTCACATCCATACAAAAGAACAGGCTCTATGTAGCACCTCAACACTCTTTTTCTCGTTCCAATTGACATCTTTTTATTGGTCAGTATTTTTTTCATCTTGCTAAAGTCTACTTTCGCCAAGGTGATTCTTGTTCTAATATATATAAGGCATCTCCCATCAGATGTTATGACTGTTCCTCTTCTGTAGCATTGTAATATATTCTGTAAATTAATGGTCAATTTTTACTTAAACCTGATTTGCCTCAAGTATTGCGAAATCCAGCTTGATATTTCTTGGAGTCATTTTTAATTTCTTCAATTTTATTCTTGGTTTTCTAATTACTGATACAAGGCCCCTATGGCAATCTGCTCCTGGTCTTATTTTTGCTGATGGCAAGATGTTTCGAAACAGACTGCCTATAAGTATGTAATCAGTTTGGTTGGAAAACATCGTTCCCTGGGCATCCTCATCTCCAAAGGCATATAGGATGCCTCTGACAGTGGATCTTTCTTCTATCATATTATGTGCGCTTGCCCATTCAATCAGTGTATCTCCTGTCTCGTTAAGGCCTCATCAAAGGCCACATTAGCAGGAAACTCCCGGTCGCCACAAATCTCCACATGTTACAACCAGAAGCCTTAACCTACAGAGAGTTCCGTCTATCGCAACATTTTCATGTCCCGTTTGAACATGTATTTGAATCGTAGCCCCGGACGTCTATTCCCGTTTGCCAGCTGCTCATATAGAATGCCATTTGAACAACTCCATCCGGCGTGCGGTATACCATATGCCGTTATACTGTATGCCTATATTATGCTTGTGGTACCTGGACTGTTTACCAGCAACACGCTAGGACATTAAACCACTTCCACAGGGGGGCTGAGTGGTCTCGAGGTATGGTGTCCGCCTAGAGTGCTGGAGGTCCCGGGTTCAGGCCCCGGTGTGGACCGGGATTTATTTAAAAAATCCACCTGGACTTCCAGTAATAAAATTTCCCCTGGTCTCTAGGTAGTGAGATCGGACGCCCGTGTGTATTGTTGCGCACGTAAAAAATCCCTTGGCAGTTGGAAATCGAAAAAGTGTAGCCTAACGGCGCTGTTCGGGCAAAATTTCGAGTTAAAAATCTACCCAAAGTATTTCAGGACCTCAGCGGTGCTTCGGAGTTCGTGCATTGAGCTGAGTTTCTCCAGACTCAGGTTTGAGTTAGGAGGAAAACGGAGCACTTATGGGTTAAACCGTGTGCCGTGATGTTGATCCAACGACTAGACTAGACTAGACTAGACCACTTCCACAAGACTGCCTTAGGAAGCTATTGAAGATTAAATGGCAAAACAAGATCCCAGACACTGAAGTCCTAGAAAGAGCGTCCATGCCCAGTATCCATACTCGCTGGGCTGGTCACTTGACTCGCATGCCAGATCACAGACTCCCTAAACGAATTTTTTTACGGCAAGCTGCGTTGTGGTAAACGCTCCCAAGGCGGCCAGAGGAAATGCTTTAAAGACACTGAAGATCTCACTAAAAGCTTTTGGAATACATCACAATACTTGCGAGGTCTACAAGGTGTGGACTGCGCCTGGCCCTGCAGCCAGCAGGGTTAAGATCGGCTGGCCTCTCCCAGGAGGGGGGAAAAGTGAAAATTAGTAGCCTGCCGATGACCCGCAGACTACACAAGTCAACCCCACCTCCACGCGGTGTAGACTTGGAAACCATGACAGCGAGGTCATGGGCTAACGGGGGCATGGCTCACCATAGAGGATGGACTCCCTATGGACAGATTTTTGTCTTAAACTTGCGAATGGCATAGCAAGCCGGCAGGGGATCTTCATACTGCTCGTAGAAAAGCTATGAAGTATAAACGGACTGACCCAAATGGATATAGACCCGGCAATGTTAATGGACTACGAGATAAATCAGCGATTCAAAAAATAGGCACAATGAACGTCTTCGGTTTTAATAGGAAAGAAGAAGAACTTATAGAAACAATGGAAGAGAGGAAAATTTGACTGATGGCTATGTAGAAGCTTATACAACAACAGTGAATGCATAGTGAGAGCAACTGGAGGACACTCAGAACCCTTCACCATAAGAGTACGACAAGGTCCCCTCTCTTGTTCATAACATATATAGACAACATATGTAAAGAAATCAGCCAAACAGAGATCGCAAGAACACCGCATGATGAGAACACGGGAGAAGAAACATCTGCAAATCTAACCATTAGAGAACTGTTTGCGGACGACCAAGCACAAATAGCAAAATCAGAAGCTGAATTACAAGACCACATGAATAGTCTAAACGAAATGTGTAGGGAACATAACATGAAAATTAGCACAAGCAAAACAGAGGTAATGACTGTAACTGAAGAAGAAAAAGCAACATCGAATCACGTAAACGAACATCCCTTGAAACAAGTAACTAGGAAGTATAATATCATCAAATGGCAAATCAGAAGACGAGATCGAAAATAGATGCAATAAGACAAACCAACTCATTGGACAAATGGCACCAACACTAAAGAACAAACATGTATCAATAACTACTAAGAAAGTACTTTACAACACAATCTTCCTACCAACTCTATGTTACCAATGGCCTGGACAATGACAGAAAAAGAGAAAAGAAATATCACAACAACAGAAATGAGATTCCTGAAAAGAATACTTAATGTATCAAGAAGAGATAAGATCAGAAATGAAGAAATCAAGACTAAAGTGGGGGTTACAGAGGCACTTGATTTTATTAGACGGCAGCAAGTCAAATGGTTTCGCAATGCATGTAGGTTACCAACTAACAGTACATAACAACAAGCACTGATGTACAGACCAGAGGGAAGCAGGGGAAGAGGCCGACCACGTAAACGATAGCCAGTGCAGATTTTCCTCTCTGACTTATTTCCTCTCCCCGTTATGTCATGAATCCCCCACCAAGGTAGTAAGCAAGGCAATTGCATCCCTTGGAAAACAAAAGTATAACAACCATCATTAATCATGGATGGTTATCAAGACGATGATGGTGAATTTATATAAGTTTATATAATATAACAATTACATATAGATAGTGATGACAAGCAAATACATAACTCTAAGGTTACTTGTGTCCTTTCTGGCTCTGTGGTCAGGTTACGTGTGAGATACGCTTCCAATAGGATTCCCCTGTGGTCCCCTGCGGGTAGCTATGTTCTGATCAGCACAGCCGGTCGGTGTTCCTAACAACAGTCCGTCCTGACGCCATTAGATTCCTCGGTGTCACTGCACGAGAAAGCCTGGGCTCCTGTTAAGTGCTTGGAAGAGAAAATCAAGAATGTGTATTATCTAGTTCTACATCAGCACAATCCTAAGTAATACTCAATATAGAACAATCAAGTGTGACGACAAGACAGAGAATCATTGTGACAACAATATGAAGAATACTGTGTGATGACAATACAGAGAAACCTGTGTAACGACAAGACAGAGAATCCCGTGTGACATGACTGAGAAGCCTTTGAGACAAGACAGAGAATCCCATGTGACAACAAGACAGAGAATCCCATGTGGTGACAATACAGAGAATCCTGTGTGACAAGACATAGAATACTGTGTGGTGATAAGACAGAGCATTCTGTGTCATGACAAGACAGAGAATCACATGTGACGACAAGACAGAGAATACTGTGTGACGACAAGATAGAGAATACTGTGTGACGACAAGATAGAGAATACTGTGTGACGACAAAGATAGAGAATACTGTGTGGCAAGACAGAGAATCCTTGTGACGACAAGACAGAGAATCCCATGTGACGACAAGACAAGGAATCCCATGTGATGACAAGACAGAGAATCCCATGTGACGACAAGACAGAGAATCCCATGTGACGACAAGACAGAGAATCCTTGTGATGACAAGACAGAGAATCCCATGTGACGACAAGACAGAGAGTCCCTGTGATGACAAGACAGAGAATCCCATGTGACGACAAGACAGAGAATCCCATGTGACGACAAGACAGAGAATCCCATGTGACGACAAGACAGAGAATCCCATGTGACGATAAGACAGAGAATCCCGTGTGATGACAAGACAGAGAATCCCATGTGACGACAAGACAGAGAATCATTGTGATGACAAGACAGAGAATACTGTGTGACGACAAGATAGATAATATTGTGTGGCAAGACAGAGAATCCTTGTGATGACAAGACAGAGAATCCTTGTGATGACAAGACAGAGAATCCCATGTGACGACAAGACAGGGAATCATGTGTGATGACAAGACAGAAAATCCAGTATGACAAGACAGAGAATCATGTGTGATGAGTCAGAAAATCCCGTGTGACGAGAAGAGAATCCCATGTGACGAGAAGATAATTCCGTGCAATGAGACAGAGAATCCTATGTGACAATACAGAGAATTCCGTGTGACAAGACATAGAATCCTGCGTGACAAGAAAGAGAATTGCATGTGATAAAACATATAATTACACGTGACAAGACTGGGGATCTCGTGTGACAAGACAGAGAAAACACTTGTGACAAGACAGATAATCCAGTGTGACAAGACAAAGAATCCCATGCGGCAAGACAGAGAATCCCGTGTGACAAAACAGAGAACCCCAAGTGAAAAAACATAGAATCCCACATGACGAGACAGAATCTCGTTTGACAAGACAGAGAATTCTGTGTGACAAGACAGAGAATCTAATGTGACAAGACAGAATCATGTGTGACAAGACAGAGAATCCCGTGTGACAAGACAGAGAATCCCGTCTAGACAGCACGCCCGTTTCCGCTCCGAAAGGGGAGAACACTCTTTGATAGCTACAGAACACTGGGTGATGAAGGGCTAAAGAGAGCATTCTTCTACTGCCTCCACCAGATACTGTGGCAGAGAAGAGAAGTGAGAGAAAGAGACAGAGAGTGATTGAATGAGAGAGAAGAGAAGGGGGAGTGGGGGGAGAGAAAACGAAAGATGAAAAACAGAAATAAAGAGGGAGAGAAAGTGTGATATAAAGCAAGAGCGGGAAGGAAAGAGATAGTGAGAAAGGAAGGAAAAGATAAAGGGAGAGAGAGAGAGAGAGAGAGAGAGAGAGAGAGAGAGAGAGAGAGAGAGAGAGAGAGAGAGAGAGAGAGAGAGAGGAGATGCTGTATGACGCGAGACTCCCGGACACAAGCGATAGTCGAGTGAGTCACGGAGCTACCCTGTACACTTCTATACGAGTATGTAGAGTCTATAGACAGATCGCAAGCCGGGCTAAAATTAGCCCAAATCATGACTCGGAAATGAATGCGCTTCCTTTCAACGTTCGAATCTAGGTCGCCAGTGTGGGGCAGCCAGGGTGGAAACTTAGTCTCGGCCATGCCTTGATTCAATACAACTGGTGGCTTATTTGCTGTATGGCGACTGTCTGTGACATCACGTGGACTGAACTAGCCGGGACATTTCTCCAGCGATGTGGGACAGCAGTTGGAGGGATCTCACGAGATCTGTGAAAGTTAGATGCCCATTATTTAAAATCATCATCATCATCATCATCATCATCATCATCATCATCATCATCATCACTCCACCCCACTCCCTCTTTTAAAATATAAAATCGAAATCGTACACCTCCATTTGTCAATATCAATAAGTAGTAACTAGTCAAGTTGAGATTGACAATATGGGTCTCGCAACACATGCCCCACGCGACTAAGGCATGTAGAAGTGCCTTGTACTATTTACATAACTTGCTGACATGCGAGGCGACTGGACATCTCGTGGAGACCACCATCTTGATCCACGCCGAGGGACGTTGGCAGTCCTGACTCTTGGATCAGGTCTGTGACCTTGTCCCGATTATGTCAATGACAAAACCATCCAGTTATTCATCTCCTTGCCGTTTCCTGACTCTTTCCCCATCAGGTTTTATGGATGTCACTAAGTGTTCCAGCTGGCATCTTCCCCTAGCGTGCAGATGTCACTAACTATGAAGATGATCCGCGACAACCACCAAGCCAACCCATGGACTGTCTGCTGCAGCAATGTCGGACACATGTGCTTCCTCTTTTCTCCATGCTGGGCTGTCCTACAATATTTGTTGTGCTAGTATTGTATGGATTCTCTTGCTACATCCATTTAGTTTATGCAATTTCCATTACAGGATATGCTAGATCAGTGGATTTCCAGATGTGGCAGTACTTAAGTGACATATTAGGTCATGAAAAAAATGTCATTTTCTGTGGCGCTTCAGACTTCAACGCTAAAGGCAGATCATGGGGAAACATTTCCCCCAACACACAGGGGGAGGAGCTCGAGACTGCACTTGAAACCATTGACCTGGTTTGTATCAACAATGGCTGTGTCACTGTGACAAAATAGAATTGCACTACAGGGTGGGGCAACCGAATCCACACTCTGCGGTACCCCATTTTCATGGGTGTATCGTATGATAGTCTGTGTGGGTCTATTATTGGGTGTCCAAGACAAGCTTCGACCATCTTTGGGTTCATGCAACGCTTGTAGTCCAGCTTTGGTGAAATTCTATTTTGTCCTGAGAAAAATATCGCTCTCTATACTCTCTCTCTCTCTCTCTCTCTCTCTCTCTCTCTCTCTCTCTCTCTCTCTCTCTCTCTCTCTCTCTCTCTCTCTCTCTCTCTCTCTCTCTCCTTGTTGCGTCGTATCCATTCTAGTCTATCCAGAATTTCGCGTCATTCGATTTGACGACACTTCCGGAGAGGGCTAATAACGGCATTCACCGTTGGTATCTCATGGACAAACGGTCATGTCTTGTGTTCCGGGATTAGTGTCCTCATACTAAAGGCAGATAGGCCAGTCCGTTTACGGGCATGGAGCTACCCTGATGATCCCGTGAATCCTATTCTACTGCCAAGATGAAGTCCTGTCTACTGTAAAGTGTCTCAACGTTGAGATCAACTATCGCTGTCTCAACGTCTGGGGATCCAGATACAGAGGGACAGTGGTGGCTCTCTAGATGCTAGGATAGCCCATTCTGCGACTGAGTTGTTCCTACAGTAAAGGTAATTGTTCTCTCCCGCTGTACTGATCTATGTGAGTGGCTTGTGAGGTCTGTCAACTAGCGGCCAGGCCTGTTTAGTGATGAGCCTGCTGTGCCTTCCTTTGGCCTAGAGCTTTAATTTAACTACCCTAAAGGGGGGTGGGCACTAGCGACACAGATTATTATCATCATCAAGTGACGCACCACAGCCATGACGGGTATTTCACCGCTGAGGAGGACAGAGGAATTGTAAGCTATGAAGGGATATCAACCTTGGTCGAGCTGTATCTAACTTGGGTTGTGGAAGAGGGGTACCGATTATCTTCATACCTATTAGGGTAGACCCGCCCTGACATATGTACATAAACACGAGGCACGCACATACAATGTTTGCTCTTTAAATTCCGAATTGTTTAATGGAGTACCTCTTTTGTTCGGAGAGGAATAATATTAGTATGCTTAACTAATGGATACACTGCCTGTTGTATAATGGGAACAGGATGCTCTGCACATAACTCTACACTTGTTTGGGCTGCCAAGAGAAGCCAAACCTGTGGGATTCAGTGCATATAAATTCCAACTATTCATATGCCCGAGGAGAGGAAGAGAAACAGCGACAGACCCAAGATCACACTCTTCTTTCTTTGTCTGTCTGTACTCAGTATTTCAGGAAAGGTTTACCAGCTCAGCTAGAGCTTAGCCAAAAACCATTGGCCTGTATAGGGGAAATACTTAAAACTGACGTCCTGAGACCTATATCCTCCCTCGAATGGGAATGGTCTGTTTTCCAGAGAGGCTATCCTTGCCTTGGGTGAGGTTAAACAGAGACATGGGAGTCTAGTACCTGGCTGCTCTACACGGATCTAGTGGCGAGATGACTGAAGTCAGACCCATGGAGGTGGTCTGAGGGTGGAAACTTACCATCCAACTAGTGCCAGTCTGTATCTGGTTGTGATGTATTAATAACAGGTGAAATGGATACGTACACTGGGCATCTTCTTCTTACTTGCAGGAACCCTTTTTATTATTGTTCCGGTGTCAACTGACGTGCTTGATGTGCCGTGGAGGAGAAGAGTCTCCTTCAATCAACTGATCAAGGTAGATTTGGCCCTCGATTCAAGTCTGGGGGAAGAAGCGGCCGCGGAGCAGAAAAAACTGTATTGTCCTATGCCCAGGTCAAGAGCAGGTCCAAGCAACCAAAGGAGAGATCAGGTGAACGATATTCTACCACCGGTACCTACATCACTCACACACTAACGACTGACAAATTACTGGTGGAATGATGATCTGGTCCTCCAGAATCCTCGCACCAATACTCAGCATTGCTTCTGTTTATCTTGAACTTGAAGGTCGTTTGTTTTTGTGGAGTCTGAACCTTTATTAAAGACTCTTATTCTACCTATCTGAAGAGAGTTATTTTATAGCCTGTTGATGCTCTGTTTATCTGTAGTGACAGGAAAGAAAGTCAGCGTCCGGGCACCGTCCCGGTGGCAACGAGGAAATAGCAGACAGACTAAAGAACCCGAATAAGTAAAGGTCTTGACAACCACTGAGATCCGGGCCAGTGTTGTCACAGTCACCAGGACAGCTAGCCGCCCAGGTGATGAGGACAGTGCTATTCATCTGGCACTGGTTTCTCCTTCACTCACTACAGTGTGCAGATGGGGTGTCTTAGGGTACCACGGCAGCGACCACCACCCTTGCAGCATATTGGTGGAGAAAAGCAGATCCAGGCAGCACAAGTCAACGGTCAAGACTTTCCAGTATGACAGTACAGGGCAAGATGTGGTGAGTAAAATAAGACGTGACAAGCTCAGAAAGCTTCATTCAGGGCAGGAAAAAAAGCTGGGAGCAGCGACCTTGGTGGAATTTGAGGTGGAGAAGGCCTGGATGGATAAGCGTAGTGATGTAAAGAAATGGCAAAACGCAAAGAATAACAGAGTTGCCCATCCTGGTCCCTGCATGCACTTAGAGAGAGATGCACACAAAAGTAGGCTGTTTAAAAAAAAACAAAACTGGTTATTGTGGTTAAAGTTGAAAAATGGGCAGAGGTATGTCAAAGATTAAGCACAGACAAGACACTGAAATTGTTCTGCAGACTACATAAAAGCATGAGTGGGGTAGTCAAGAATAAGAGTATTTCTGACTTCCAAGGTGCCGACCTCATCTGGCAGAGGACTGACGAGAACAAGGGCAAAGCCCTATTCGAACGCTATCTAGAGCAGAGCTACCAGACAGACATGAGAGGCCGAAATCTTGCCAAGGAGGTCATCTCAGATAGGTGTAAGGCCCAGAACACTTCGGATGAAGACACAGTGACAGTGAAAGAAATCAAGGCTGTGCTTCGACGATAGAAAAAAACAGCGCCCTAGGGCCAGATGGTATAAGATATGACGACATTAATAGGTGTACCGACAACGAGCTAGAGAAACTATAGTATGTCCACATTTGTTTGCCGCAATATAAACATCAATATCTCAGTAACCAACTGAGGCAAAATTATGAAAATTAGTATATAACCTTATCATTATGTCCACCCAACAAAAAAATTTTTGTTCTGGAGATTTTACAGCTGGTTTTAAAGTTTGTTTATATGAGATATATAATTTACGGTTCTGACATGAAATTCATAATTTTAAATGTATTACAGCGTAGCCAGACAATCAGGGCTCAATTTTGAATATTGTACGTGTTTTCACAGGATTGGCCTTTTGCCAACCCCCCCCCCCCCCCCCCCCCCCCGCGTTGTCCAAACTAAGACTGTTCAGAGGTGTCTCAAAATGTGGGTTATTTCATGAAACCTGATTAATATGTTTTTTTTTTTTTTTTTTTTAAATCTTATCACTTATCGCTAACATTAAAATGTGTGAATATTTTTCAATGGGCTTTAATGCGAAATTGTACACTTCAAAGAATCGCTATGAAGTTGTACACATATTTTTGTCAAGAAGCTGATCGCAAGAAACTGTTTTATACTATTACAAATTCCGAAAAAAGAACAATGCATGCATTGGGTTTGAGTAAACGGACATTTTGTCAAAGGGTGCAAGAATCTGGAATTAAACCACCACGCAATAACCAAACGGTAGGTAGAAAGTTTATTGTAGACAGTTTTGACAAAGATGTCATAAGGCGAGCTATTATAAAAATGCTTTAAAAAGTCGCTTGATATACGACAGGGTCGACTTCATTGCACCGGGTTCTATCCCATATGGTTCGGTCTCTTTCCGCAGTGCGGAAAGCATCGCACAAAGCACGAACTCCGCAGCTCTAGCGACGAACCACAGAAGTCTCCGAAAAATTTAACTCGTGAACTGGAATCGAACCCACGACGTTTGGAGCCCGAGTCAAAAGGCTTGACCACTTCGCCACAGAGACTCCTAAAATTATAAAAATTTAGGATTTTATATCCAGGATTATCCAGCATTATAAAAATGCTGAATGCCAAAGAAACAGTGACTGAAAGAAAACTTAGGGTTTGGTTCAGAAAGAACAATAACATAGAGCTATCCAAAACAACTTTGTGAAAAATTATAAGGACATTATCTTCACTATTTGAAAGTACAAGGGCGGTAGAAATAATCTTTGCGAGCAACCGCATTTAGGAGCCATGAGAAGCAGATACCTACGTGAAATAAGGGAAATGCGCAAAGAAAATTATGGCATAGTGTGTTTGGATGAAATGTGGATCAATGCGCACCACACAAGTGATAAGGAATGGCGACCAGTGGATGGACAGATAAAGCGATATGTGCCCAGTAGTATAGGACAGCTTTTGGTCATGACCCATGCTGGTAATACGCATAATGGCTTGCAACAGAATGCCGGGCTCGTGTTCGTATCAATGCATACAGACAATAGGGATTATCATAATAAGATTAATGGTAATGTATTTAGAGATTGGCTCGAGAATACTATATAATAATATCTGACAGTCTGTCTGTCTGTCTGTCTGTCTGTCTGTCTGTCTGTCTGTCTGTCTGTCACGAAGACTCACAGCGGGTCTGTCACCCTGTGTACGTGTGAACAAACTACACAGACAGCTGAACAGATCCTTAAAAATGGAAACATGATGACTAAATAGCGGTATCATTTCTGGTCACTCCATACGCATATTAACGCACAGCTATTGGGAAGCTTTCACGAGCTCAATATAAAAAGCTAAATGCATCCTAGTAACATGAATACTTGTGTACAATTATTAACCAGCGGCTGAAGAAACAAGAAGGAAATGAAAAATAAGGTAAGAAATATATTCCTTCTACTTTCCTGTCAATTTACACATTATTTACCCCATACCTCTGTACATTCTCTGTCTTTACTAATATTACACATTGCACCCCTCTCGGGAATCTCCGTGGTGAAGTGGTCAAGCCGTCTGACTCGGGCTCCGAGGGTTGTATGTTCGATTCCTTCATTTCACGAGTGCATTTTTTCGGAGACTCCAGAGGGTCGTCGCTGGAGATACGGAGTTCGTGCTTTGTGCCACGATTTCCGCCCTGCGGAAAGAGACTGAGCCATATGGGATAAAAACCCGGTGCAATGCTACTTTAAGCTACTTTTTATTGCACCCACTCCCATACGAACCTGGCTACGCCTTGTACTTGTGTCTTTACCAGAAATAACGTGGTTTACTGTAAGACTAGTTTGTTAGCGTGAATTCACTACATTTCCCCCAAAACATCAAAGAAATGTTGCCGCTTTCAATGATTTAAGTTGCTTTAGGACCTATCAAAGACATATTCCTTGGGTGGGGGTAAATATAAGACGGCTGGGAAAATTTCATAACGATGCAACAGACAGTTTTCAAAATAATTGATCGTGAATGAAGGCAAACAAATGTGGACATACTATAGCAGAAGTGTACAACATCAGTATAGGGAGTGCTAGCATCAAGAAGAAGGAGTGCTTACACAGCTATCTGATTCCCTTGCCGAAGCCTGGCAATGACCACACATAAATTCAGGGATATCGAGTAATAACCATGCAAAATACAATAGGCAAGCTGCTGGAGAAGTTAATTGCCAGGAAAAATATCAAGCCAGCTAGAGAAGCAAGGTGTTTTCCCACCTGTGACGAAGTCCCCAGCTTCCTCTTCATCTTTTGCTTAAATTGGAGTAAATTCTTTTTAAAACCCTTATGTAATTATAGAAGAATTTAATTTCGGTTTTATTCCTATATATCTATGTATAGACAGTACATGGCTATAGTTTAAAGTAACTCCTATTTAATGTTATTACTTTAATATGAAGTAATACGGTACATTAAGATCGGGGGAGAGGCTGAATTTATAAAGTAGTGTACCCAGCCAAATCTATAAATTTGGCTACGACTATTTCACAATTTGGTCGGCGAAATTACGACAACGAACTCCCTGGCACGACGGACTTCCGGTCAGGGAAGAGATACGAAATTCGGCCTTTCGCAATCTAGACGTCGTGGTAGAAACATATGCTAGTAACTAGGCTCTGAAAAAATACTTATAAAGTGTTAAGAGTTTTATCTTTGGCGCGTATTACGGCCATAAATATATTTAAAATATATTAGAGAGATTCCTAGAGCAGTTTCCGTACCCAAGTGTGGTCAGTAGATTAGAAGGGTAAGGAATAGTTATGTGTATCGATATATATATATTGCCGTGTGCGCCCCAGATTTCCGTGTGTAGTTATAGTTGGAAACCGCCGATAATAGGCTATTTTACCGACTAAACTCGATCGCCTATATTATACTTCGTACAGGTAGTTTACTAAGCGTAAAGGGTAAAACGTAACTGTGTAGAAAATTACCTTTACATGAGGTTTAGAGAGGTGTAGACGATTTGAGATAGTTGTAAACTTGATAAAGTCGGATAGAACCCAATTTTCGATTAGTCCGTATAGCAGTAGACTAGGCCATACTAATCGAGCCGTTAGTTTAGGAATAACACGAGGCAGTTCCTAGTGATGATATTTCGAGGATGTGATAGTGATTGCAAATACTTAGAGATAATAATGAATATTTCGATGCCGCGAAAATAGGAAATCTTACTAAACAAGTGTACGATTGTCAAATACTAGTGTGGTAGATCCTAGGCATGTTCATTAATTCTTATCGGTGATTTCTCACCAATTCGCAGTCCTGATCTTGCCTGCCACTCCATTAACTTTCAGCCTATCATATTCTATTATGATAATTACATAAACGGCGTATTTTAAAATATATGTTACATAGAACCATTATATTAAATATATGCTAGGATTATAGCTTCAGAATTTGAACATAAATATCTATAATATGTAATCTGTTTAATAGATTGTATATGTATCTATCTCTAGATTACTTTGTAATTATTGTATTTTTAATAATAATTAAGATATGCATTATATGATTAGATGTTTAATTATTACTGAATACTTATTACATTCACTTATAAGAAAGCTTAGAATGATTTTATTGAGCTGTTTTCTTAGGTCAGTGTTTTACTATTTATCCTAGGATAGGGAATTATAGGGAGCAGGGACAGATAGCTCATGCTATTTTGTTTCCGCAATTTTGTATGAGATGTTATTGGCCATCAGGAACAATCCAGGGCTGATGCTTACAGATGTCTCGACAGAAGAGTCACTTGCTTTCGCTGTATATATTTCACAGATTTGACACCTTCAGCGCCAAGCTTTAGATGCGACAACCTGTGTGACTCTTTGAGAAACATCACGTACCACCATCTCACTTATGCCTACTAACTAGGGTTTACACGCACTGTGTAAGCCGGAGAACCAGAAGACAAGTGGCCAAACTTACCGTTGGCCACCACCACCTACATGCAAATAATACCAGCTTTGTCAGGCCATGTCAATGATTAAAATGCAACATTGTCAGTTTCTTAAATTTTACACCCACTAGTTGTTACGTAATTAACTTTAGTCATAGTAGAGTGAGAAGATATGAAAGTTTGTCTCTTTTAAATATTTTACTCTGTCTCTCTCCGTGTCAGTGAGAGTGATTGAGTTTTGGGGGCTCGAGCTTTGTTTTATTTCAGGCAACGTAGCTAGACAACCTTGGCAGACTGTCTGTATCAAACCAGTATAGTTGTACGCCATTCCTGTCTGCCTGAACACTGTCAGAAGATTAGACTTGTTCTGGGACCTTTACTCCGTCTAGAATTACGAGCTATTCAGTCTTGTCTTCTCCAGTGACCTATTTTTCTATTCGTAGAAAGTCTATCCGCAGCGCTGTGATAGATTCCTTATCATCGTAGCTGACGCTACGCTACACCACCTAAACTGGGTGGGTACCGTTCAAAAAGAGAAACCTGGACCAATGCAGCAGTTTTTGCCCATGATGTTTATGAAGGTTTCCAATCAGACAATGAAACCTTTGCGGCAGCGATTGATCTTGAGGACGCGTACAACAGAGTACCATTGGATTTTCTAATGCTTCAGCTTCTTGAACTCAAGATAAGGCCGTTCCTCCTTAGTTGGATCGCTGCAGCACCCTTCCAACGGAAAGTAGTCTTTAGATGTGGCAGTTGGACTTCGGAGCCAATACAATATATCCTGGCCTACAACAGGGATCAATATTATCTCCGGTACTGTTCAACGCCTACACTGTGAGAATCACCAGTGAGTAGATCACTGGACCGGGGAGGACATTGTCATATGCCGACGATGTTTTAGTGTATCGTCAGGGTAAGGATAGAGATCAGGTTGCTGTGGAACTGCAAACCGAACTCAATCGCATAAGTACTTGGTGTGCTGAAGCTGGGGCAATGGTCAACCTAACAAAGGCAACAGTGACATGGTTCTTTTTGAATAATCATATTGTCAAAACTCCAACACCAACTGTTAATCTGTGTTCAAAGACTGTGGAAAGAACGCAGGCAATGAGTTACTTGGGGATACGTTTTGATCAAAGCCTTGCTTATAATGAGCACATAGACCAGGTGATAACAAAGGCCAAGTGGGGTTTGGCTGCGATGCGGATGATGGCGGCAGCAAACTGTGAGCAGCGCCATCTATGCCCCCTATATGAGGGGCTGGTCATGTCTTCTTTTTAGTATGCGATGGCGATCCTGACTCTCAGCCGTAAGCAGACAGAAATGATGGAAAGGATACAAAACGAAGTTATGCGCATTATTCTTGGATGTACAAGAGATACAGCATGCAGGGCGATGTGCTACCTTCTTGATTTTCCAAACATTGAAGACAGACTACATGTTGGCAGAGCACATGCCTACCTCAGAGTTAACGCAAACACACAACATCCACTGCATAGTGAAATTAGGAAGGTGAAAGGCAGCAGGTTAAAAAGAGGAAGGTCGTGAATGGGTCAAGCCGAAGAAGGTGTGTTCACTTGAGGACTTAGAACCTGGTGAGGAGTAGGTACAAGGGCCAACAGATTTCTGTACGTCCTTTTCAGTTTGCATCCAACAAGACAGAAAATGCAGACAAGAAAATCCGGCTGCTGTGGAGGCGGAAGTACAAGCGTTGATTTTCGAGAATTCGTTAGACGGTGATGCTGTCATTTACACAGATGGGTCGGTCGTCCGACATGTGAGAAGCTCACGGGCCTTTTTACGGCGCTGGCCGAAGGGAGAATTGTGAAGGAGGACTCTGGTGCTTTTGTTGAGACCACAAGTAGCCTGACTATGGAGGTCATGGCAGTAAGTAAAGCAATAGCATGGCTCGAGACACAGACATTAAATAGGGCAGTGGTTTTCAACCTTTTTTGACCCGTGCCTCCTTCACCATATTTTCAGAACGTCTTCCCTCCCCCCTGTATTTCCTACCTAAAATTCCCCCTCCCCTACACAGTATACGTAATAAAGGAAGCTAAATTTAATAGCACATACTAGAACAAGTCTAGACGTCGACATAAAACATGATTTGGGGGTCTACTTACTTTATAAAATGAATTTTAGAAGGTGAGACGTACAGAACAGTAAAGTATGCAGGGAAAAACAATATCAAGTAATCGGTTCTTTTATTAAGGCGATCTTGAAATAATCGGGGAATTTAACGTGACTAGTACGCATAATCTCCCGATAGTGTTTTGTGTGGCCATGAAGCGAATTTGAAAATGCCAATCTGGGGTCTTCATTCCCCCCTGGAAACCCTAAATTCCCCCCCCCCCCCCTGAGACGCTGACAAGGAGATCCGAGCACATATGGACTGAATGGTTCGATGTGCAATGAGGATGATCTGTCGACAAACTAAGTTTATGCTGTAGCCAGCAATTTATACAGAGAGATCACAGTCAAGACAATCCAAGTACTTCAGCCTTAAACGGAAACACACTTTCCATTACAGGATGCACTAGATCAGTGGTTCTCAACCGGTGGGGAATCCCCCCTCTTTTCGGGGGGGGGGGGGATTCAGGGTTGGGGGGGGGGGGGCTAAGATTATTTCAAGATCACGTTAATACAAGAACATATTACTTCATACTGTTTTTCACTCCATACTTTTATACTTCCCACTCTTCTGAAATTCGTTTTATAACGTAAGCAGACCCACAAATCAAATTGTATGTAGACGTCTAGACTTGTTCTTGTATGTGTTATTAAACTTATCTTCCATTTTTACGTATACTGTATAGGGCAAAAGGGGGGGGGGGGTGAATTTATTTATAGGGAGGAAATGCGAAAAGGGGGGGGATGACATTCTGAACATATGTTGAAGGGGTAAATGGACCAAAAAAGGTTGAGAACCACTGTGCTAGATGGAAAAGTGCATGCGATGTGTGCCAGGGAAAGACAATGTTACATAGGGGTGACAATATCACGGGGATAGACTGGATGGCAACATCAAGCGATGGGTGGAAGACAACATCAACAAGGGGCAGACTGGAAGACAGCAACATCAAGAGACAGACTGGAAGACAACATCAACAAGAGAAAGACTGGAAGACAACATCAACAAGAGAAAGACTGGAAGACAACATCATCAAGAGACAGACTGGAGACAACATCAACAAGAGAAAGACTGGAAGACAACATCAACAAGAGAAAGACTGGAAGACAACATCAACAAGAGACAGACTGGAAGACAACATCAACAAGGGGCAGACTGGAAGACAGCAACATCAAGAGACAGACTGGAAGACAACATCAAGAGACAGACTGGAAGACAACATCATCAAGAGACAGACTGGAAGACAACATCAACAAGAGAAAGACTGGAAGACAACATCAACAAGAGAAAGACTGGAAGACAACATCAACAAGAGAAAGACTGGAAGACAGCATCAACAAGAGACAGACTGGAAGACAACATCAACAAGAGACAGACTGGAAGACAACATCAACAAGAGACAGCCTGGAAGACAACATCAACAAGAGAAAGACTGGAAGACAACATCAACAAGAGAAAGACTGGAAGACAACATCAACAAGAGAAAGACTGGAAGACAACATCAACAAGAGACAGACTGGAAGACAACATCAACAAGAGACAGCCTGGAAGACAACATCAACAAGAGACAGACTGGAAGACAACATCAACAAGAGAAAGACTGGAAGACAACATCAACAGGAGACAGACTGGAAGACAATATAGACAAGAGACAGACTGGAAGACAACATCATCAAGAGACAGCCTGGAAGACAACATCAACAAGAGACAGCCTGGAAGACAACATCAACAAGAGACAGACTGGAAGACAACATCAACAAGAGAAAGACTGGAAGACAACATCAACAGGAGACAGACTGGAAGACAATATAGACAAGAGACAGACTGGAAGACAACATCATCAAGAGACAGCCTGGAAGACAATATCAACAAGAGACAGACTGGAAGACATCAACAAGAGACAGACTGGAAGACAATATCAACAAGAGACTGACTGGAAGACATCAACAAGAGACAGACTGGAAGACAATTGAATTGAATTGAACTTTCATTAAAAAGAGTTACAAACTGGGAAAGTAGGTCTATCTTACATTCGGCCCTTCCAATCACTCATCTTTTCGTTCATCAACAGTGCATGATACACTCACACAGGAAAGAAAAACCATTGTCAAATGAATGTTACAAGCATAAACAATGCATATTATCATGTTAAGTGACACATCCCCCATCCTACATACACATCCCTCATCCACTCACACATCACCCAACCATATCCTCACATCTTCCCACCCACAATGAATAAATAAATGATATTTCAACAGTGCATGATACACTCACACAGGAAAGAAAAACCATTGTCAAATGAATGTTACAAGCATAAACAATGCATATTATCATGTTAAGTGACACATCCCCCATCCTACATACACATCCCTCATCCACTCACACATCACCCAACCATATCCTCACACCTTCCCACCCACAATGAATAAATAAATGATATTTCAACACTCCCCCTCTCTCCCCCACCTCCGGACAATCCCTCAATTGCTCACTCTCTACAAGGAAAAACAAGACCTTGTGCTGTAGACGTTTTGATGCTGAGAGACAGTCCTCCGGACAAACCCACAAGTGCTCATGCAAAGATAGACAAGACAGATAGCGAACTCTGGTGCATTCAGGAAGATTGCTGAACTGATGCCAATAAAAAGGTGGCCAAAAATGTCCACCTCAAACTGGCATTGACTTAGAGAGACTGAGTCCCTCATTCATGAAATACCAGTCCATGGTATCAGGGCGGCGTCACTCCCGAAGTACAAATCATGACCTTCTTTTTCAGATGTAAAGCCACAATGACCCCCCTTCTTCAAGGGCTAGCCCAGGCATCATGGTTCCATCTTCAGGAGGACAGCGGCGGCGCTGACACTAACTGTGGACGACTTCATGATGGAGGCATTCCTTCTCTCTATGTCCATGTCAACTAAAGTGAACTCTATTGACCACTGACTGATTGGCATCGCCACCAGGCTTTTAAATTATGTCGCGGACCTCAGAGAGAAGTGTCCAAGTGGTCGTCCGGCCCCTTCTCCCCTGCTCTGGTATATATATATATATATATATACAACACAACGGTACCAGTCAGCCTCTACGGCCATACCACGTTGAACATACCGGTTCTCCTCCCATCACCCAAGTCAAGCAACGTCGGGCCCATAGTTGCCATTCTAGATATTTTATATCCAGATCTAGAGGTTTTTGCTGGCGCCTGGATACCGTTTTCTGACGATTGGATGCTGGATGCAATTCTAGATATTTTTGGTCAAATCAAAGTGGCAACCCTGGTCGGGCCTGGTTAGTACTTGGGTGGGTGACCGCTTGGCAACACCATGTGTTGTGGACACTTTCATTTTATTTTTGTTGTCTTGTGTTTTTAGCCCTGCACAATTTGGTTGTTTAGGTACCCGCCTGTCTACTTGTATTGTAGCCCTCCGGACAAATCTACAGGTGCCCAGTCTCCCAGTCAAACCCGCCACAACAACACAACACGTGTTGCTGGCCTTATTATGTTTTAATTGTCACCCCCTTGAAATTTTGTGTTTTAAGTAAGTCCCTAGGTTTCTAAGAACAGCAGCCCTCCGGACACACCCGCAAGTGCTCAGTCTCACGCACACAAAGACAGATGGCGAAATCTTGTGCATTCAGGAAAATTGCCGAACTGGTAAATGGTAAGGGGCCCTCAAAAGGGCCGTGGTTATGGGTTGTGGGGGGGGGGGCGTCGGTGTGTTTTGGGCAGCAGGCCTACTTTGAGGTGGTGTACTTGGTGACGGCCTTGGTGCCCTCACTGACTGCGTGCTTGGCCAGCTCACCGGGCAGGAGGAGACGGACAGTGGTCTGGATCTTTCTGGAGGTGATGGTGGTGCTCTTGTAGCATGTCTACACAGATACAAGTACAAGACATCTACAATTTTCAATTGTGGTTCATTCTGTTTATTTTAGCCGTCAGTGGTAAGTTGTTTTAGGTTGGCTTCTGTTGTCTTCTTCTTATGCCCTTTATCATACAATGGAACATCTTCTTCTTATCTTATTATTGTAAATGCATGCGCACATTTTTCATGTGCTTTTCCTGTAAAATCCCCCAGTAGAGTCATTCTGGTAAGAGAAATTAGTGCTTTAAGGTTGTATTGAAAAGATGCTTGGTTGGTCGTTTTTTTTCCATACCTCTCAGCATTCTGCTGCTTACAGAAATACAGAGATTGTATGCCTTTCACATATTTCGCATGGTTAATTTTTGTTGGTTGTACTCAGATTTCCAAATATTTTTAGGCTTGTTAAAATGTTGACCATACTAATGATTTATCTTTTGTTTTTTCCATTTGGAGCAACTGTGTTTCTCAGATATTTGCCTCCTTCAGGGTCCTTCCTTTGATGCTTATCATAACTAATGGCATGACTTCTGTTTTCTTCTGATTGTTATTCAATGCTGCTTGTTGACTTTACACATGTAGTCTGTTTTTTCTTGCATTTCAAGTCAGCAAGCAGTCCAGTTTAATATGTGATTTTCTAGATCCTTTTATGTGGGTGATGGGGTTAATTTCATTCCTCTAAGATTATCCACAACTGTCTTACACTTCATCTTATCCAATACATTAAAGAAGAGAGGGAATTGTAGTGACCATTCTTGTCTGACTTCAATGTTTACCTCAGAAGTTAAGTCAATTTGTTCATCGGTGCAAGCAAAATAGCATAGACCAGTGTTTCCCAACGTGGGGCCCACGCCCCACAGGGGGGCAATTTGACTGTTAAAGGGGGCAATTCGAAAATAGAAGAAATCGGCTGAATATAACAAAACGGGGAGACTTGAGACTGAAGTTAACTAAATTGGAACCTGACATAAGATCTCTTTTCAGCAAGCATCAAGCGCAAGGATCTCACTAAATTTAAATAATAAATAATTACTAATAATTAAAATAATATAGAAAAATCTTTCATTAAAATTATTTTGTACTTGAATTTCAGTTCTCCATTATATGTTTTGAAAATTTACTTACTGTGTTTGCTCAATAATTTCCTAGTGATTTCTTCCTAAAACCTATCATTCAAGTTTCTTTAGTGAACATTTCAATTTTTGAATATTAAAAATAATGTATATGTTGAGGTGGGGCGTGGGGCGGGGGAGGGGGGCAATATGAATTTTAGAAAGGCTTAAGTGGGGCATGGCACAAAAAATGTTGGGAAACACTGGCATAGACGCTTGTAATAATTGAGGCAATACAAAGAGAGATCCTGTTGTGCTTTGCTATTTTCCAATAAAGCCTCTCTGTGTGCTCTCAAAATCTTCTTGAGATCAACAGATAGTCCTGGCAGACAGTGTCACATTTACTTATATTTCTCAGCTTTGTTGTTTACATCCGTTGTTATTTAATGACACCATCATATATTAGAGTTCATGCAATATTATTTTGTTTATTTACATTTCAGTACATAAATAGGGCTCGAGTGATCTCCCTTTTAATATTTCTGGCACGCATTATCTATACCGCCTTGAGTGATCTCCCTTTTAATATTTCTGCCAAACATTATCTGTTCTGCCTGTACTAAAGGAAGAAGTCACAAATGCTATTAGCCATATGAAGAAAGGAAAATCAGCAAGGCACTTGATGATAATTATGATTATCTATACAAATACTTGCTCAGATATATATTTATCCTGAGAAATATGTGTACACATTGTTTTGTGTTCATTCATTCATTCAGTAGCATGTCCTTTGCAGAACCTCGCTTCCATAACAACCTTCCGGAAAACCTCTCGATCAGAAGCAAGATGTCCCGCGTGCGACACACCCATCCCCATCTGGATATCATCTGCCACATCCTGCACCCATCTTCTCTTTGGCCTTCCTCTTCCTCTCTTCCTAGGCATAAACCCCATCCATTATTGTTCTCTCCAAACTTTCGTGACGTTTCAAGTGACCAAAATATTAAAATTTTCTTTGTTTAATCGTTTTTACGTAAACTTGCGTTCCAAGGCAAAATGTATTGCCTCCATCTCCAGATCTTGTTTGATTGTATGTTCTTATAGGTAGTTGATCAGGTTTCATGTGGGTAAGATGTCCAACCACTTGATTTGCTGTCTTTTGGTCAAATCACAACTTGATTACATTAAAGAATTAAAGAATATAAAAGTGACAAGTGTTGTTTGTGTGTGTTTGTTCTCTTTGAACTCAAGTCTTGTATATACACATGCCACTACTTCTAGTACATTAGACTGATTTTTTGCATTGGATTAGCTTTCCCAATTACCATTGTGCCTCGCCATCAGGCGAACCCACTCTGACTTCTGATGTAGCAGGTGAGGTTGTTTACTGAGCAACTTATGAAACAAGCATCTGGAGGTTGTCGGTAGTAGTAAAATATGATCAGCATTTGATTTGTCGTACTGAAAATCTCATATGAGCAAAAAACAGTTTACCACAATACAACATTGCCATTATATTTGGAGCTATTGAGTCAAGTACAAAATATTTAATTTAATTCTGCTTACTTTTATTTTTTTTATTTTTTTTATTTCACATGGCTCATGATAGTATACCTTAAGGTAGTTAAACTTTAATAACATTTCCATTTTGTGTGGGGTGTGGTTTGTTTCTTGTTGTTTGCTGATAAAGATGTCCCTGCAGCATCCTTGTTTTTTTTTTTTTTGTAATTGTAATTTTGTAAAGCTAACCTACACTTCATGTTTTCCTTTTGTTTATGTTTCCTCAGCTTTACCACTGTGAAACCCATTTTATAATGTGAAGATAATTTTGTGTAGTGGAAATGACTTCATGAGCTTAAGAGAATTTGTCATCATGGAAACAAAACAGAGATGAGGAAGAAATAATTTGTTATAGTTTGAAAAGTGTGACATTAACCAAATTAGTCTCTGTCAGAAGTCGGGGTGCCCACCGCCTAGATGAAAGTATTATTCACTGGCGAGCAACCCCAAATAGTCATAAACTGACTAGGGACAAAATCTATATGGCTGAACTACAGATTAAGCCCGGAATATCCAGCGTACAGCTCCAAGTGGCTCGTTACAAAATTGAAACGAACTGTGCTGAATATTCGCCAAGGAATAGGAAAGAGAAGGTTAGCTAGGATAGATTTTTAAGTCTAAATTGAAGTGTAATTGACAACTATCCCAGTACAGGTTTTTCTCCCTGACTGCTCCCTTCCTTGGTGTTTAAGTGAACCCCCACCAATGTACACACACAACACGTATGCACAATTGGAACTAACAATATAACGACAGAACTATGAGTTACAATACTACAACATTTATTTACTAATCATAATAGACATCTGGTGGTTTTCAAGATGATGATGATGAAAACATATAACATATTGTTAGTGATGAGAAACATTACATAACTTCAATTGTTACTTGTCAACGATCTGGATCTGTGGTCCAGATCCCCTCTCTCCAGTAGAAACAAACAGCTTGCTGGTATTCTGACGCCTGTCAGTCCTGGCACTACCTAGTCGTCTCCAGTTCTTGAGATCTACACATAGGCGCTCTTTGTGAGAGCTTGAAAGAAAGTCAAGAATGTGTTATATCTAGTTCTACATCAGTGCAATCCTAAGTAAAACATATCCTAGCACACACCTATACAATGACCAGTCTGGCCAAGTTTATCTTCCAGCTCTACTGCGTTCACTATCCTCCGTCTCCCTCCATATCTCTGTCCTACGGTCTTAGTCTACGACAGACTTTTCAATTGTCTCACACACCTGTAATTATTACATTTCTGCCGTCCCATGTCCATGTCGCTAATGCCGACATTCTGGGTCGTACAGCCGCTCCGTCCAAAGCTGGTTTAGCAGCTCACAGGTTCGGTAATGATATCATAATAGTTCCTGATCATCCGGGCTTACAAGCCGTGACCAGTACCTGTGCCAGGTTTTCGTGAATTACCGTGAACGCACGCCCACAATACACTGAAAAGGTTTAGCACCATATACCCTATACCAATTGTGGGTAATGTCTGTACCATTACACCCCTGCTTCCACTGCAATCGATGGCCAATGTGCCAATGCGCACACAATAGCATAGCACCAATTTATTCTTAGTGAGTTACCATATAACAAATCACATCAAATAAACCTAAGGTATGCGAATACAAAATGGCATATAAGGCTATTCTTACCTACATTGTATAATGCAAAAAAAAAAAAAAAAGTAATATTCTTATCTACAACAAACTGGGAAACATAGTTTCCATATACGTTACAGACTAAATAAATGTTTGCCGAGTGCATATCCAGAGTATAACAACACTGATGCATACGACAATTCAAATATATCAAACCTCCAATACTTTAACATAATAGCATTATGCAAAGTAGTAACAATATTGTTTACATAAATATGAGACATAGAAACAATACTCAGAGCAGTTCCTTCTTAGCCACTGCTGTGTTAAGAATTAAGGAAATAGGCATTTGACTATATTCTGTACAACAAATGCACACACCAACAGGCCACTAGACTAGTTTACAAAGAAATAACAAGCATCTACCACGACACCTCAAGTATATCTAGACAAGATCTGCCTTCCATAAGTTTCTACTTCTCAGAAGAGTAACACTTAAAGCACAATGATATTGCACACAGAACTTACAAAGAACACTCAAGTAACCTACGACAATGATAGTTCTTGCAATAACCTAGATCAGATATAGACTGAAAATCAGTACATACATCTAAAAGACTTGACTAGTTACTAAGAAATAACTTTCCTAATGGAGTCTATCAACATCAGAATCATACATATGCCTACAAAACACTGAGCTCGTTGCCTCACCTGTTCTGAAGTCAAACATTTTCTGACTTGAAACTTACAAGCCTAGCCTATTTAACTAGTATTCCAAATGCCATTAACATTCCTCTAGCCCTGCTCTAATTACCTTATCAGATCTGTTTCACACATCCCTACCAGG
Organism: Cepaea hortensis; assembly: GCA_963921405.1. NCBI lineage: Eukaryota > Metazoa > Mollusca > Gastropoda > Stylommatophora > Helicidae > Cepaea > Cepaea hortensis. The sequence continues at coordinate 138,195,106 of OY992878.1, forward strand.
CAGACACATTATCTCCCAGCATGTCAGTCATAAATCTTTCTACATGCACACTAGCCCTCACACCTGTGAGTCTTGACAATTTTTTAGCCCCCTGAGTCTTATCAGTGATTTCACACCTTGCACCTCTAGTCTGTTTCAGATGGAGGTCAGCCATCGCGGTTGGGCGATTTCCTAGCTCTGCTTATTAGGTGTCATGTCAAAGGAACAATTAGGTTCTCATGGTCAGCTTCCAGTTTACAACTCTGTTGGTAACCTGGTTTGCTTGCTTCATGTCTGGTGGGGTTTAATTATACACTCCACTGAGTCTGCCCTCCAGTCTGGCTGGATTGATAACCTCGGGGGTGACCTGTACTGGTGTCAAATTAAATTTCCCATACAGAAAGCCATCTGTGGTGGTTTGTAATCTTGCGTCATGTGAAACGTCTTATACATGCTTATAGAGAAAGCAGTCCATCAAAGGTGAACCGAAAATTGTTCTGGGCTGTAAAGGCTGCATTTCAAGACAGTCTCCCATGATGAAAACACCTTTAGTGAAAAGTGAGTGAAAAACACAGATAGTCGCAAGACACTAATCGCTCGTCTGTAGGCCCATTGGTTATCGGTTCGAATCCAAGTTAGGGTGGATTTGAATTTTTAACCCTGACTACGAACAAACGAATGAACGAACCTTCGAAAATAAAGTTCGTTCGTTCGTTCGTAGTCAGTTTAAAAAAAAAAATTCAAATCCACCCTAACTTGGATTCGAACCGATAACCAATGGGCCTACAGACGAGCGATTAGTGTCTTGCAATTTATGTCTTGCGATTAGTGTCTTGCGACTAGCGACTAAGCTACTGCGCCTCCCAATATAGCATCAACTGGGGAACCCTTTAAAGGCCACTAAGACAATTCATAAACAAACACACTTGTATTCTTTGGCGCTCATTGAAGCAGAAGATAGAAGTAAGGACGAAAGGACGCACCAGACAACATAAAACTTGAAAGCTATAGTTACCGACCAGGATTCGAACCTGTCACCTCTAAATAACAACAGGGTACTTCTACGCATGACCAATTAGACACCTCAGTGGGACGCAGAGGTGTTTCCAATGCACCAGGGCCAGGTTCTATATTGGCCAAGACCTACTAACACGTCCTAGTCGTGCGTCTTGGGCAACAGGTCCATTAGGGGTCCTGGTTAACGTAGAAGGATCGCTGATTCTTCCGAAGTCGGAGAGTATCTGCCTGTAGGGCGAGGTACTACCAGTCTGCACACCAATAAGCCAGACATGAGACAACGGACACTCCTGCAAACCTCAGGTCTGGTATGACATCAAACTGATATTGGACAACAGGATGCCTTCATCCGACATACAAAACTTCGTGTTGGAGTCCAACAAACGCAAGCAAGCAGCAAGCAAGACACCCCAGTATGGCGTGTATATGTGCACAAATACCGTATTTTTGAGATTAACGTGGTGATATCCCTTGACTTCCACATCCACACACGACATTGTTTACGTGTTTTTTTGTTATTTGAGTAGTTGTTCTGTTATGGAATGTTCCCCTGCCAGTGGTGTATTATGATCCATCCTTTAAAAAAAAAGCCGCTTAAAAGTCGACAGGGTCGACTTCATCGCATCGGGTTTAATCCCATATGGCTCGGTCTCTTTCCGCAGCGCAGAAAGCGTCGCACAAAGCACGAACTCCGTAGCTTTTAGTGACGACCCACAGGAGTCTCCGAAACATTTAACTCGTAAACCGAAGAGGCGGCCGGAATCGAACCCACAACTTTCGGAGCACGAGTCAAACGGCTTGACCACTTCACCACAGAGACTCCCACAGATCCACCCTTTATATTCCCAACTCCCACGTATGTCTAAGATGCAAAGAATGCGCAAACGGGAGTAGTATAGTAGGAGGTTTTGCCACCCTAAATGGGGATCCGGGTCCCCAATTTTTCCTTATATAGGCTATATGTGACGTCATCAGATTCCCCCGAAATTGGATCCCAATTTTCAAGGGGGATCCAAAGGGGATATAACTCATTTCTGGTCTTTTTTTTGTGATTTAAAAGATAGCGGCTATTGTTAGTTGTAGTAGTGGGTAATGGGGGAAGATTAAATGGGTGATCAAGTGTGTGTGCGCGGGCGGGGCGAAAGCGAGGGATGCGTGTGTGTATGTGTGCGGCAGGGTTGAATGCGAGGGGTGCGGGCGGGTGATCGGGGGTGTGTCCGTTGGTGGGTCGGGTTCGAGTGCCAATAAAATATGTGACGTGGATGGGTAGGTGTTTATTATTAGTCATGGATCCTAGATGGAAACATCCTTTTACGGTTTTGATTGCGGGGCCAACGGGAAGTGGAAAATCCGTCTTTGTGCAAAAGTTTCTGGCCCATCTTCCAGTCGTTTTGATCTTGCCCCTCTGTTCCATTGTCTTTTTGTTCATATGTATGTATATATTACTTGTGTTTGTGATTTTGTTCTTTTATCCTTTTGTCCACGTGTATGTATCAATTGTTTTACATGTAAAATTGAGTCAACAATCTCTCACCACCAAGACCGACATGAAAACCAGAAAAACAAGAAAGAGGACAAACAAGAACAACATAACAAAGAAATATGAAAACAAACGGAAAAAACAAGACAGCTGACATACCAACAATCTACAAAAGAAGAACCAGCAAACGCATTTTAATAATGATTTTTATTTTTATTTTCATAAATCTTGAAAAGTGATATTATATCCCCACAAAACATATTCATAAGATAAGTGATATTCCATCCATCATGTGCCATGCCGGTAAGCGTGGGCGGTCATGTTCTACCATCTCACTCGATCACCAGAGTCGTGGATCAGCTCCGTGTTTCTGTCTCAACCATGCTACAAGGCCAAGCCATCCAGGTACTTGCTTCTAGGTCTTCCCCTTGGTTTGTTCCCCTCGATCTTACCAGTTGTCACCAAATTCTCCAATCCATTTCTTCTCATAACATGCCCAAAAAATTTTGACTGTCTACGTCTAATTTCTCTAATCAATTTACGATCTTCATTTGTTTCTTGAAGGACTTGTTCATTGGTCTTTCTGGCTGTCCATGGTATTCTTTGCATTTTCCTCAGAAACCACATCTCTACAGCCATCAGATGTTTTTCAGCCCGACTGCTCATTGTCCACGCTTCACATCCATATAAAAGTACAGGTTCAATGTAGCATCTCAACACTCTTTTTCTCGTTTCAATTGACATCTTTTTATTGGTCACTATGTTTTTCATCTTGCTAAAGGCTACTTTTGCCATGGCGATTCTTGTTCTAATTTCTTCAAGGCATCTCCCATCAGATGTTATTACTGTTCCGAGATAATTGTACCTGCTCACTTGTTGAAGAATATTCCCATTTACTTGTATATTACATTGTGGTATTTCGTCCTTCCTAGTGACGACCATAAACTGTGTCTTTTTACAATTTAATTCTAACCCTAGTTGTTCACTGTGTGTAACAATCGCATCTACTAAATTTTGCAGGTCCTGTTCATTGTCACACAAATCATATTCATGATAAAATTGACAAACAGTTCACACAATGCATCTTCTTCTTCTTCTTCTTCTTCTTCTTCTTCTTCTTCTTCTTCTTCTTCTTCTTCTTCTTCTTCTTCTTCTTCTTCTTCTTCTTCTTCTTCTTCTTCTTCTTCTTCTTCTTCTTCTTCTTCTTCAGCGTTCCGAGCCATTGAGGTTCTTTGCTGCAGATACAATCCGTCTCTATTCGTCTCTCCGGTGGACCTTCTCTTGCCAGTCGTTGATTCCAAGTGCTTGTAGGTCTGTATATGTATTATCTCTCCACCGCCTTCTTGGTCTACCTCGGGGTCTACGGTAATTTATTTCTTGAGTGTAAGCGAGTTTTGTTTCCCTATTATCTTTCATTCTTTCTATATGCCCCAGCCATTGTAGTCTATTAGCCTTCATGATACCAGTGATTAGCACAAAACATAATCGTGATAAAATGTAAATACAATTCACACAAACAGAAAGTTGTTCATGATAAAACTTAAATACAGTTCACGCAAACATAAAATTATTCATTGATTCAAACATAAAATTATTCATAAGTCAACTGTCATTGTGTTTACAGCGACAACCGTGAACATACACATATGTTATTAAAAGAAAATATACACACTAACATTAATCATCTCTGAAATTTGTGACTGGAAAAGGTCTTGAAAACAAGGTGCATTATATGTCTAATGGTGAGGTGGTGACATTGTCTTTGTGTACCTTGCGTTTTATATAAAAATAAGATAGTGATCGTCTATGTTGTTCGTATGTGTACACAGAGGAAGCCTGTGTTTTGAAGCATACGTTTTTCCCACCAGTTGCTGTCTTTGTGTTGAGTACGTCTAAGAAGGTGTCTCTGTCTAGGTGGGTATTGTGTTGTTTCGTGGGTCCTTTCGTACTGGTCTTCTTATTGTCTCCAAAGCAGTTGTAAGTTTTGCTGCACAAGGAAATCATCCCTAACCATTCGTACTCTAACTTGAACAAACCAGGGGTTCTTTTGTCGTATACTTTCTTACCTTTACACTGGTCACAGTCTGGTACATTACCTCTGGTACTAATAAAATGTTGTTTATGGGTATCACAGGTCTCAGAGAGGAACCACATAGCATAAACTCTGTAAAGCTCTGCCCGAAGATGGGGTATAACTACTGCTGCTAGGGTCGGCTCGCTAAGGGCTAAATAGAGACTATCTGTGTCCATCTCACACAGTTGGAAATCCTTCCTATCTACAAACCTATCCAAGAAATCATAATAAAACTGTAACATGCGCAACTTGGCGTATTGGTAAACGAAATAACCTATTTGGAGGCGGAGATCCCAGGTCGTCTTCTTCTTTAGCATTTCTACTTCATATATATCCTCTGACGGTGTGGTCATCTTTTTGAATAGGGGCTCGTTGATTAATTTTGCCGTACCAGCCCCACGACAATATGAAACGTTGGTATGCTTGGCCTTGTTGGTTAGTGTCTTCCCTTAGGCTGCGTTACCCAACCGTTACCCAGCCTTAGTGGTACAGGCAGTAACAATGTCACCTTCACGTCTGGCATCAGATACCGTATCCCCAAACTTTTAAAAACAGCGCACATGTTGATATTCAATCACATGATAAATCTTTGTGACAACAAGACCATGCGTCAGATACCATTTTAACAATGGTGTGGCCAACAAGATCTTTTCCCCAATATAACTGCCTATCAGAGTCCGACGAGGGGCAGTCAAAAGTTTATGTGACTCGGCGTATTGCCGCATAAAGTTACCAATGTCGGCTCTAGACACTTCTGTGTTCTTAAAGATGGGTGTCATCTCTGAGAATCGCTATTTAAGCTTGTCTAGCACATGAATGTCACACTCCACTAGACCAAACAAAGTCTCAGCTCTTACAGCCGCGAGAATTTGCTTTGGGTCTATGGGGTTTGCGCCATAGTCTGGTTTGAGGCGTGGAAAAGCCGTGTCTGCAAAACTCTTAACGTCTTTATATATATATATATATATATATATATATATATATATATATATATATATATATATATATATATATATATATATATATATATATCTTCTACCTCATAAGCCCTAAATATTTTGAGTAGCTAAAACCCGGGACTAAGTAATTAATGATTTCCAAAAATTTTAACTTCTCTGAAGAGATGCTCATAAATTATTATTTCTCTTGACAACATATTTAAAAGGCCCACCAGTAGCAGAGGGGAAATAATCTATAAAATATGGTTTCTTCTTCTTCTTCTTCTTCTTCTTCTTCTTCTTCTTCTTCTTCTTCTTCTTCTTCTTCTTCTTCGTTCATCCGGAGTTTTTTTTCGGACGTGATTGCGTTGTGCCTGTTTACAGCAGAGCTGCGTTCTTGCGCCGTTAGGCCGACACATCCGACTTCTGTGGGCATTTGTTGACCGGGTTAACCTTCCCGGGGGGTTTCTTAGGACGTTAGACTCTCACTGTTGTGGTGTTATCTCCCATCCCGGCTGGCCCATATAGAACAGCCAAAGGCATCCTGGTCGGCCCTCAAGGGAAGGCAGGGGCAGACCATGGGCATTCCCCGCCATCCAAGGAGGCTTCCATAATTGCAGAGCCATCACACAGCGCTCTGGTACTGGGCTCACCCAAGGAATTGTCACGTCCTGCACATGGCTGCTTAGCCTCACTTCCGTATATTGGGCCTTCCGTTCACCATAGGCTGTTCTTCCAGAAGCCAGAAGAATGCAGTTTGCAGATGGCATCCACACAGTGAGCTTTCGTTTCGGACTTTCCACGTAATGGATTTGCTATCCAAGCAATATTCCATTTTGTGCCACTAGGACGCTTTTTCCACCTTTTTATGAAGCCCACACAGTGAGCTTTCGATTCGGACTTTCCACGTAATGGATTTGCTATCCAAGCAATATTCCATTTCATGCCTCTGGGAGGCTTGTGTAACCGATATGCCTGTGGTATGAAGTGTGGCAGTCTAAATACTTCTTCATGTACATTTAAATGTCAACCTGAATACAGTTAAAGTAAGCTGCAGTCGACTTGAGCTTGTTGATATCTCCATAAAGCTTGTCCTCGAATGAAGCAGGTGTGGGCCAACATATCTTTCTCTGTTCTGCATATATTGGGCACTCTTGCAGCAAATGTTTAGCTGTCATTTTACCAGTTCCACAATTACATTCATCTGTATCTCCTATCTTTAGTTTGTTGAACAAGTGGTATTTCAGCCTGTTATGTCCTGTGCGGAGTCTGAAGATTGCTACTTGTTCTCTTCGGTCGAGTTTGTAATATGCATAATCCTTCTGGTGGCCTGGATGCTCTGATTCCCATTTGGTTCTATAAGTGCTTTTTATAAACCTCTTTGCCTCATTATAGGTTATGTCTATGTCAGGCTGTGGTAGTCGTCCGCCCTCTTTTGCCAGTCTGTCAGCCTCTTCATTTCCAGGTATACTGCAATGTGATGGGATCCACTGTATTACACATTTTTTTGGATATCTGGCATAGACCATGGAGTGCTGCTCTTAGGTCAGCTAGTTCTGTGCTGTTTTTGCTCTTCAGTATTGAGACAGCTGACTTTGCATATGTGAAGATAGCTATTTACGTCTCTTTATTTTCCTCCATCAAGAGCATTTCTGCTGCAGTTTTCAGAGCCTCTACCTCCGCTTTGAAGTTACTTGAAAACTTTCCAGTTGCCACTGAATGTGTTTTTTTCACTCCATTTTGTAAATTTAGGAGAATTCCTCCTCCTCCATTCTCTACTGAATTTTTGGCTGATCCATCTGTATATGCATGGGTCCAATTGCTGCTTGGGTAATGTTCTTTTATGTAGTTTAGGGATATTTCTCTTCTTTCGGTTTCATGCTGAGTGTTCTTTTTCTCAATACCAGGAATGTTTTCTATCATCTCAGGCAGTTGCTGCTGTCTCCAAGCTGGGAACTTGTCTGCATTGTAAATGGGTTTGACTGTTGATATGTTAAGTATAGGATCTGCCCTAATCTTTCGTTTTGCAGTTTCTACAAAGTTGCTACGCTTCAGTCTTCCCTTTCCAAAATCACTAAACCTTTTATACATAGGGTGGTCTGTCAATCTTCTAAATTTTTCAGCTTGTTGCTGGGCTCTGCTATCTCTTCTATCCTGCATTGGTTGTAAACAAGTTATCTTTTCTAATTCATTAATAGGCGTTGTCTTCAGGCTTCCAGTTATGATTCGCATTCCTTGATTTTGGACTCTACTTATTTTGTTAAAGTTTGACTTAGCTGCTGTTGCCCAAGCTGCGATGCCATATTCCAGTACTGGCCTCACCCGTCCAGTATATAACTTCTTGAGAACTTTCTCATCTGCTCCCCACGTTGTACCAGCAAGCTTTTTCATGATTGCCATTCTTTGCCTTGCTCTTGTTCGATTTTTCTCAACCTGTGTCTTCCATGTCAGGCGACGATCAAAGGTGACTCCTAGATAGTTTGGATTTTCTTCATGGCGCAATATTTTTTCATTCAATACCAGCTTAGGTTGCTGAGTTTTAGTTGAGAGGGAGAACACTGTGCATGTTGTTTTCTCCTCACTTATCTTCACTAGCCATGATTTTGACCAGTCCTCTAGCGCTAATAGGGCTTGCTGTATTCTGCTGTTAGCTGTACTAATATATTCTTCAGATGTCCATATGGCTAGGTCATCTGCAAAGGATGATGTGTGTACTCTGGCTGGAAAATTTTCCGTGATGTCGTTTATATATGCTAGGAATAATGTTGGTGAAAGAACTCCTCCTTGGGGGACACCTTGCTCCAACAGCATCATTTTGCTGGTTTGTCCTTGTACTTTTGTCCTGGCAGTTCTGTTCTCAAGGTAGTGGCTGATCCATTTGTACATTTTCCCACATACATGCATTTTTTGCAGTTTTACTTTCAGTCCTTCCTTCCATACTTTATCATATGCTTTTTCTAAATCTATCCAGACCGCTAGTGTGTGCTTTTTCTCTTGGAAGGCATCCTCTATTTCCTGAGCTATATAGGTTATTTGATCTTCAGTGGATCTGTACTTTCTGAATCCTGCTTGGTGAGGTGTTAAGAGTTGGTTTTCTTCCAGATGCCATGTTAGCCTGCCATTGATAATGCGTTCCATTAGTTTTCCTACACAGCTAAGAAGACTGATAGGTCAATAGCCATTTGGTTCTTCCAGGTCTTTTCCTTTCTTTGGGACTGGTATTAGTATAGCTTCCTTCCATGCCTGTGGGACTATTCCCCTCTTCCAGGATTGCTAGTAGTTTCTTTTTTGCCTTAGTGCCTAGTCCTATTAGCATTTCATTTGTGATTCCATCCTTTCCTGGTGATGTCTTCTTTTTTAGGGTATTCATTGCCTGTTCCGTTTCTTCCATTGTTAGATTTGCCATCATATATTCTGCTGCTGTCTCTGTATATCTATGATGTATCTGTTTATCTTTGATTGCTTTCTTCTGTTCGGCTGTAATATCAATGTGGTTTGCACTGGCATAGTGTTCCATTAGTGCATTTGCAGCCTTTTTTTCCTGTAAGCAAGGCATTTCCTTGTTTAATTGTTATTTGTTTGTTTCTAGGTCCTTCATTGTTCATGGCTTTCACTAGTTTCCATAGTTTGTTTCCATCCCTGTCAAAATTCAGGTTTTCTGTTTTTTTTCCTCCAACAATCTCTTGTTGTTTGATTTACTGTTCTTTTATAATTTGCTGAGATGGCTTTGAGAGAGATGTTCGCTTCAGTTGTTTGTTCTCTCTCTGCGGTCTTCCTAGCATCTTCAACTTTGTCCTCCAAAATTTGTAGTTCTTTAGTCCAGTACGGTTTGTAATTTTTCCTCGCTCCTCTTGGAATAGACTCAGTGGCCGCCTGTATTATTGCTCTGTTTAGACTTTCCACCATTTGCTTCATGTTGCCATATCGTGTATTTATGTTTTCACAATATTTGTCTGTTAGTATGGCAAATCTGTCCCAATCTGCTCGTTTGTAATTCCAACGGGGCAAAGGCTTTTGCTCCTGTGGAACATACTCCATATTTATTACAAGCTTGATTGGTCTGTGGTCACTACCTGCTAATTGGTCAAGCACATGGCGATCGATTTTGTGGAGGATGTCTCCTGTGCAGAAAGCTAAGTCTGGAGTAGAAGTGGTAATCCATCTTCTGGAGTAGAAGCTCGGTGTGTCATCCGCTTTGTTGAGTAGATGGAGATTTGAGTCTATTTCCCAGTCCTCCACTTCATCTCCTCTTTTGTCAGTATCTGGGTGTCCCCATCTTTCTGAACGGCTATTAATGTCTCCGACAACAAT